>VZTU01021826.1:0-22548 GCA_013400835.1 Zapornia atra | reverse complement strand
TACCCCCAGCAAACCTGCTCCAGCATCTCTATCTCTCTCTCTCTCTCTCTCTGTATCTCTCTCCACAGGCTGCAAGTGCTGTCAGAGGTTTGCTCCAATGTGGGTGACAGAGTTTTCGATATGTCTCCGCCTGCTCCAGCGTGGGGCCTCTGCTTCCCATCCTCTTCAATGGGCTGCGGGGAAGACACCTTCTCCACCATAGGTTTCTCCATGAGCTGCAGGGGCATCTTTCTTTCTGGCACCTGCGGCACCTCCTCCCCACCCCCCTTCCCTGGCCTTGGTGTCTGCACAGCTCCTTACATCTTCTCACTCCCTTCTCTGGGGGCAAAAAGCAGCTGCTTCCAGTTTTTTTCTCCTAAATGTGATTCCCAGAGGTGCTGTGACTGTCGCTGATGGGCTCGGCCTTGGTCAGCAATGACTCTGGCCTTGAGCCAGCTGGTGTTTGCTCTCTGGGGCCTGCAGAGAGCTTCTGCCTGCTTCTTGCAGAAGCCACCCCTGCAGCCCCCTCCAGATCTCAACCGTGCAAAACTACAACAGGCATTTATGAACTAGCACCTAAAAGAACTGGTTGGAAATGGGTCTCTGCTGTATACTTTCTCTCCCTGAAACACTTTTTTTTCTCACACTTTTAAGTTAGAGGAAGAACTATTCTTTGACAGTGGAGGAAAGGATCAAAGTACAACTTTCACCAGTAGAAACAATATTTATTGTTAATGTTGAATGTTGATATTGACATATTGACAAATTTTTGTTTGTTTTTATCTTCTGCTGTTAAGAATCTGAGGAACAAATGACACTGTCCCACCAGATAGAATACACAAGGCTTAAATTACTTTCCTGATTCTCTAGAGATTTGTTATATATTTTTAGCTGATTTCCTTAATCACTCTAGAAAGTAACTAAGTATGAATTTGTCTGTGCCGCATGCCTGATTGGCAGTCTCATGTGACTACAGGATGAATTGGAATCTTGCTTACTAAATCATGACTCTGACACATTTACTTATATTTTCCGTGCAAGTAGCCATCTGGAAATAAAGGATGACTTGCCTTAATCAGAAAGGATTCTAAATATTGCATGATGGAAGCAGATAAATGGAGAAATTAGTCATGGTTCTGTTAGCCAGTTAGATTTCTCTACAAAACTTATGGTGATATTTTCCTATGAAAACTGATAAACATCATTAAGGAGTTAATTTATTTTAGATGTGGGAGGTAGAAAATACATCTATTACTCCTAACTGACATAAAGCACTAACTTGCTACAATAGGCCTAGGGCCAATAGGAGCTTTTTCATTGGTGTCTTTATGTAAATATATGAATATATCAGATAAGAAAGAGTTATACAACTTAGATTACATTTTAAACATTTGTAAAAAATTATATTCTCTACTTACCTTGTTGCATATAGTTATTTTGCTAAGATTCACTGTAAATTAATTAAAATGATTGAGTGCCTGATATATTGCTGAATAGCTAACCTACCATGATCTTATAAAAAATGTCATTAAATATTGCAGTGAATTACATCTGAGTAACCTGGCAAATCTTAAATTATTGATGCTTTCTATCAGGGTCTGAAAAAAGTACTGTTACTAATCTTGCTGTTTGAATGAACAGAAACCAGGATCAAATGAGTAGGCAGACTGGGCAGAAACATAGTTAGAGATGTTGGTTTCTTCCATTCAGTGAAGGGGGCGAGACATGAAGCCAGGAAACTTGGGGAATAACTCCTCAAAAGCCAAAGAAGGAGATATTCTTTAACAGCTGTTTTCAGGATAATAAGAAAATGGCCCAAACATTGTGGCATTTTATTTAGGTGAGATAATATGGTTCAATTAAAAAAAAAAAAGGCACACGATGCTAACACAAACAAGCTCTTTGCCACAGCCGAAATAGAGATTTATCTGATGATATTAACAAATAACTGCTATAAAATAACATCTTAACTCATGTCCTGCCATATTAATACAATGCTACATCACATTGATTTTGTGTGAACAGAGGCCAGATACTTACGGTGTGATAGTTCAGTGGATCACAGAAATGTGTGTTTCAAAATGACTACTCAGAAGGCTGGGAGTTTCTCCTACTGAAATTAGTTAGCTGTAGTATTAATTTTTAAAAAATTAAAACCAGTGGCTCTGTAATGAATAAAATGTAATTTCACCTTTTAAAATCAGATTAAAAAAACAAAGTACAGTAGATAAGCAATGAGAATTTGTAAGCGGGAACTAATCTTCACAAAGTAATTCTGAGAAATAAATTGCATTAAAGACTTTGAGTTAATTTCTTGTACTCTGCCTGTAATCACAGGAACATGATAATATTTCATGTTTTACCCAAGACTACTATCACTTGCTGATTATCTGGACAAAAAAAGGTCCTAATTTAGAGAAGTACTTAAGTGTGTTTCTAAGCTTCTGCTACTTAATATAAAACGGGGAATTTAGATGTTTGAGCTATCAAGCATGCCATGTAATAATTAGACTACATGCCTCAGAGGTGTTACTTTGTAGATGCCTCTAAGTATTTCTTTTAAGTAAGGTTGGAATAAATGTTTGGAATTAAATTCTTTAAACAAGGCCAGCTTTCTGGAGAGATGTGATCCAACAAAGTTTCAATAAAACATCAGTTGCCACATTTCTACTTAGACCCACAAGTAGTCTTGCTTATAAAGCTTTTTCTATGGAAAACTCTCCCATACTTATAGTGGTAGAAAAGGAATTCCTCTATTTTTTTCCCATTGTCTTTCAGATATTCCAAGGACACTTAATTTCTTATTTTTATAATAATTTGGAGGGTTTTTTCTGTATCATATGCAGTATATGTCTAACTTGCATTTGTTTCTGATGATATGTCAATGATAAAAGGAAGACTAGGTAAAATTTCCAGGAGGAAATGGCAGACTGGGTTACCTGGGATGTGGAGAAGGCTGAGGTACTCAGCAACACTTTTGCCTCAGTCTTCACCAGCTCTGGCTGCACCTCACAAACCTACAAAAGAAAAGACAGGGACTGGGAGAATGAAGAACCTCCCAGTGTGGGAGAAGATCTTGTTCCAGAATGTCTAAGCAACCTGACTTTGCGGAAGTCCATGGGACCAGATGAGATTCAGCCAGGGTCCTCAGGGAATTGGTAGATGGAATTCCTAAGCCACTCTCCAGTGGTGGTACAGTGAAGATCCCACAGACTGGAAAAAGGGAAAAATAACCCCAATTTTTAAAAACAGGGGAAAAAAGGAAGACCTGGGGAACTACAGGCTGATCAGCCTCACCTCTGTGCCCTGGAAGATCATGGAGCAGATCCTCCTGGAAACTATGCTCAGGCCATGGAAAATAAGGAGGTGATTGGTGACAGCCACAATGGCTTTACTAAAGGTAAATCATTCCTAACAAATTTAGTGGCATTCTGTGATGGGGTTACAGTGCTGGTGGATAAGGGAAGAGTGACTGATGTAATCTAGCTGGACTTGTGCAAAGCATTTGACACTTTTCGGCGTGGCATCCTTGTTTCCAAATTGGAGAGACATGGATCTGATGGACGGACAACTTGGTGGATAAGGAATTGCCTGGATGGACTCACTCAAAGAGTTGAGGTTAAATGGCTTGATGTCCAAGTGGAGACCAGTGACGGGCGCTGTTCCTCAGGGGTCAGTATTGGGAACGCGGCTGTTTAACAGCTTTGTTGGTGACATAGACAGTGAGATCAAGTGCACCCTCATCAAGTTGGCTGATGACACCAACCTGTGTGGTGCAGACAGCACACTGAAGGGAAGGTATGTCATCCAGAAGGAGCTGGACAGTCTTGAGAGGTGGGCACATGTGAACCTCATCAAGTTCAACAAGGCCAAGTGCAAAGTTTTGCACATGGTTTGGGGCAGTCCTAAGCACAACTACAGGCTGTTTGGAGAATGGTTTGAGAGCAGCCCTGAGGAGAAGGACTAGGGGTGTTGGTTGATGAAAGCTGATTCTGTCCCTCTTCTCTCATGAGACCCCACCTGGAGCCCTGTGTTCAGCTCTGGGGTCCTCAACATAGAAGGAACATGGACCTGTAGAAGTGAGTCTGAAGGAGGGCCATGAAGATGATCAGGGGACTGGAGCACCTCTCCTATAAGTACAGTCTGAGAGAGCTGGGACTGTTCAGCCTGGAGAAGATGAGGCTCTGGAGAGACATTACAGCAACCTTCCAGTACCTAAAGGGAGCTTACAAGAAAGTTGGAGTGGGACTGTTTCCAAGGAAATATAGTGATGTGACAAGGGGTAATGGTGTTGAAAGAGGATGGATTTAGATTGGTTATAAGGGAAAAATTCTTCCCTGTGAGGATGGTGAGACACTGGCACAGGTTGCACAGAGAAGCTGTGTCTGCCCCCTCCCTGGCAGTGTCTGAGGCCAGGTTGGATGGGGTTTTGGGCAGCCTGGTCTAGTGGAGGCTGTCCCTGCCCATGGCTGGGGGGTTATAAGGTAAGAAAGAGGGAAGTCCCTTCTGTTTGTGTGTTGTGTTCATTGAAAGTGACAGTTTAAAACATAAACCGATGAACTGCAAATTTAAGATGAATGATGCATGAGTTGGGAAAACATTTTAAAAGAACATAATACATTTTGAAAGTGGTTGCATACTATGGATCAGTCATAATAAAGGTGGTGTAGCAGTGTTTGGCAGAGAGGTATTCATTTAAAAAAAGGTCAGAGATCAGTGGCTCCCTACAGTATGTGTTTTACTTTTCAAGCTAACCATGTGGACAATCTCACCTATCTTTAAAGACTGTTTAAATTAGATTTTAATGTGTATACAGCAAATTACATGCTGTTAGGGGCCAGGGACTTTGATTTAAATACTCTAAATCTGTTGCTCAGCTACCACTTTTATATGAAATGAATCTCTAATTCTAGAGGCTGTTACTGTCTCTTCTCTGATATGCATATACTAGGGTGAAGACTTCTAAAAACTCATTTGGAGTTTCTAGTTACCTAAAAATATGTAAAGTATTGTTTAATCTGCTTTATTCTGTTACTAAGATTGTTAGTATTTCTGGAAAAAAAAATGGGAAGTTTGCTAGGATGTAGTTTTCTGAAATTAATCTTATATCTATTCCCAGTAAAAAAATAAATTTTAAAAAAATCTGTATTTGCTTGAGAAATTAAATAATAAAACCAAACAGAAATGTAATTTGTGTGGATAGTAGAAAAATATTCCTTAAATAATAAATTATAAAAATATACATTAAAATAGTCATTAAATATTCATATGGAGTACCTTTCCTTTCCTTTCCTTTCCTTTCCTTTCCTTTCCTTTCCTTTCCTTTCCTTTCCTTTCCTTTCCTTTCCTTTCCTTTCCTTTCCTCTCCTTCTCTCTCCTCTCCTCTCCTCTCCTCTCCTCTCCTCCCCTCTCCTTTCCTCCCTTCTTTTCTTTATCCCCCTCTCCCTCCCCCCTTTGCACTTTAAGACTTGCTTGGATCACACATTTTCTGTTTCCACCATACCTTTGCTCCAGGACATGATGCTTCTGGAAACACTTGACTGAGTCACTAGAATTGACAGCACTGATGCTAGGTAGCATATTGGAAATGACAGTCATTGACGTAGCACTGGAGTGTTTCTGTACATCACAATAAAATGTTATTTGGGGAGATATTGTCAAGTGTTTCCGCCACAGCATTTGTGCTTTTTCATTTTTATTGTGTTTGAATAGCCTCTCCAGTGCCTGTGAGCACTGCATTAAGGCATTCTGCTATAAAGTAAGTGTAGTGACTGAAATTGGAAAGGAAACTCTCAATGGAGCACTGAAGTTGCTTTAACCACAGGGAGTGACATAGAAAAGGCTGAATACGAAACTCAATAAATTTTAAAGTTCTGTCTTTTCCAGGAGCTGAAGGATCAAAGCTGTCATAAGGGTTGGAATAATTAAATAAGATGTGACTATTTCAATAAAATAACATGTGCATTGTTACTGAATATTAACGTTAATATGGCTAACTGGTCAGGAAAGGAATAGTTGAACAAAATAAAGGAGTTTCAAATGTTAACAACATGGTTACTGAAAAATAAATACTGCAATATTCATATTGGTTTTCTTGCTCTGACTCTGGGCTGTAGTGATGTGGTGCAGTTCCATGCTGAGGTCGATGGTACATCAGAGCAGCACTGCACAGTTTTTCAGTAATTTTTGATGCAGACTGATCTGCAAAAAATGTTCATGATTGAGAATGTTCCTTTAGGGCAAGCAGGCTTGGAGTCATTGACTGTGAATGAATATAATCTGCAGAAGACTGACTGCATCATTAGCACCCAGTTGTGCAATTGATTTCAAACAGACCATACTTGCTTTTCTACCACATGACTTAGCATTGCTTGACTGACCTTCCTAAAACATGCTGGTGTCGTGGGGATTTTTTTCTTCTTTTTTTTTTCTCTTCTTTCACGTACAGTGATTCTATAGTTCTATGGTTTTTACTTATGGCTTTAAAGTGAAGGGTGAACTAGGTGTCATCTCTTTCCAGCTAGTTGCATTAATGCTTGCCAGGATAGTAACAAGGGTTATATAATGTTTTTAAAATCAATAATAATAGAATTGTAGAATGGTTTGGGTTGGAAAGGTTCTTTAAAGGTCTTCTAGTCCAACCACCACGCAATAAGCAGGGACATCTTCACCTACATCAGGTTGTGCAGATCCCTGTCTAGTCTGACCTTGAACATTTCTAGGGATGAGGCAGCTGCCACCTCTCTGGGCAACCTGTTCCAGTGTCTCACCAGCCTCATCATAAAACATTTCTTCCTTCTATCTAATCTGAATCTATGATCTTGTATTTTAAAGCCATTACTCCCTGTTCTATCAGGCCTGCTTACCAGAATAATATCCATTCTGTAACATTGAGTTGCATTTGTGGCTTTTTTTTAAACAGGGGATGTTGTCATGGACAATACAGCAGAATAATGGATGGCTTCTCTTTATTTTTTTTTCCTTCCTTCTCACATTTAATTAAAAAATATTTTTTAAAAAAAAAAAAGAAGAACCACTGGGTTGTGTAAAGGCTGCATTCAACACCCACTTACCTCTCTTAAGAAAGGTGCTCTGGTGCACCTAATGGGCCCGGCAATTTTGTGAAGTTGACAGCTTCTGAAATCCAAGGTCACTTGAGTTAGTGTGCTTAAATGCAAGTGCAGTGTTTTAACAACAGCGCATAAATCACCGATGGGTCACACACGGTGTCAATCAGTGTGTGCTGCCCCTCTTCAGTCCAGTGCCACAAAGGCAAATTTCTGCTGCAGAGGCGCAGAAGCACTTAATTGTTTCAGGTGGCATTGTATGTCTGACATGTCAGAACAACAGTGGTATCAGACTGAGGGTAGAATACAAAGCCAGGGGAAAGCTGTGATTCTGAAAGGGAGGAGGAGACACCACAGCCTCAGACAATACAATGCAGAGTTAAATGAAAAGTCAGTTAAGGCTGTGAAACTGCAATTTGGGAAGCAATCTCAGCTAGAGGAGTTCTGGAGTTAAAGTTGTATAAAGATCTTCATCATAGCCTGACATGTTTATTTGATCACAATATGAAAAATGTGCATGTCTGTATGCTGAGACTTTTCACTCTTTGTCTGTGCTCATGTATGCTTTTTGCAAGTCTGAGGAAAACAGGCTGAGGGGTTTTTTGTCTGTAGGAAGGTATTTACTTGACAGAATAATACAAGTACATTATTACATTGGCTCAGCCTCATCTAGAAGTGAAGTAATTGCAGATTTTAATTTAAAAAAAAAATTAACCTGGAAATAAACTTGACTAAGTAAAGGTCTCTCACTTCCAACAGTTGTAGTCATGCCCTTGAGATGCAGTATACTTGGAGGGTATTCTGCACAGTACATGCATGTGCATTGTGAGTGTGTGAAAAGTCTGTTCAGGTTTATTTTGCAAAATTCTGCAGGATTTGTGAAATACTTCTTCTACACTGCCAAGCAAAGTTAGAGCCTCAGATGAAATACTCTGCTGATTTTAGACACCACACTTTGAGGAAGATATGGATCAATTGTTTAGAGTCCCAGGGAGATCAGAGAGAATAAGCAGAAGTCTAGAAAATATGGCATCATTACCAAATGTGAAATAACTGGGGATGGATACAGAAGCCCAGGCAGCAGGATGGAAGAGAGGGCACGGTTATGAATGGGGACCTGAATTTAGTGACGGTTTTTGAATGCATTTAAAATTGCTGCCAGCAGGCAGAAAATGGAAATAAAACAGGTTATCTCTACCCATGTACAAGGACTAGTGAAATTAAGGATGATTCACATTAGACATAAACTGAATTTTCTAATGGCAACAATGTAGATATACTGGCACTTAACTGCTTGAGGAGGTTTTAGAATATCCATCACTGTAAGTTGTTTTCCCTTAGACAGACCAATATTGGTTGGAGATAATGTTGAGTAGTAGATGGTCCTTTGGAGAGGGGGAGGAAGGCTAAGATGAAAGGCTGTATGAGCTTATAGATGACGTCACAGTTAGACAGTTGTTAATGTAAGAGTAATGTAGGCAGGAAAAAATGCTTTGTGACTGCTTAAAGTGTATAGTTCCTAGACTGCTGATAGCTGAGAAGAAAATCAAACAGATTTTTTAAAATTTAATCATCAAAACATTGAGAATCATGGTTTCTAAAAGAAATTCCTGTTGTCTCTACGTCTGTTCTCCAAGCTCCCTTGCTAAAACAAGTTATGACTGGATGATTTCTCATAAAATGCCAGTCATATAATTGTGTTGTCACAGGAGGAGGAAAAAGTATGTTCATTCCTCTCAATATATTTTTAATTGAATACCAGCAGTAGAACCTAATAGATTTAGAATTATGATCCATTAAGATCTGGTTGTTTTGGTTTTGTTTTTTTTTTCTTATTCTGGTTATTTTTTGTTCTTTTTGCTTTTTTAGAGGAAGCCAAAGTATAATGAGTGCACAGGAATGTTTACTAAAGCTAATGTAATTTTTGGTAACTGAATTTATGCTGAAGACTATTTTGTGTGTGAACTTGCCCACAAAGATTCTGCAGATATGGAACCTTAATTGTTATTTTTCTATAGTACTATCATATGTAAAATACAGGTTAAAAGTATTGGTTAAAATGTAACATAATATCTTCTAGTGTGACTTTTGTTTCTGTTCTTTGTTAAAGAAAACTATAAGGACAAGCTAAAAAGTTGGGTGTGAGACTGGATTCTAACTTGTGTGGGGTTTTTTTTCTAAAAAAAACCAACTGAAATTTGTGGGAGTGAAGACTTACATGTGAAAGTGACAAATCTAATTATAAGCTGATTCAGAAAATGTCAGTGAAGTAAAACGACACCACTATTTACATAATTTATTGCCTTTAGCATTCTTTTTTATACTTTATTTACTTCATTATGGAGAAAGGGAATGAGATGAAGTTCTTCGAAACAGAGCCCCACTTATGTGTTTTTCACACAATGTTTGTATAAATGAGCAGGCTCCTTCTAGCACCTGAGTCTATTCTCCCATGACCTGTTCCACATAAAAAATGCACAAAGCTCCACACCGCTTTGACATACATTACTAGCAAAAGAGGGACATAAATACCTGGGGGTTTGGGCTTTTTGGTTTCTGGTTTTGTTTTTTTTTAATGATTGCAGATAAACTGTTGGGCAAATTTGTCTGTTTGCCATAGTTATGACAATACTTTCAGTGACCTCACTACGCATACGCTAAATGATGATTTAATTAAAATACTTCACTCTGGCTATGAGTATCAATTGTGATCTGGATGCTTATACACTTGATAAGACTGTAATAAGATCTTAGAGAGCCACTTAAAACACTTTATGATGTCTTCGCTAATATACATAAAGATTGTGCTTTTGGAGGAGCTTAACTTGCATTTCCTTATTCTGACAAACTATAATTCTATTTTTTTGTTCCTTTTTTTGTCTGTTGGAAAGTACCTTAACTGCCCAGCCAAGTTACTTTATCCACAGTAACCCAGAAGTACCTGAGCGTAGCTTTTGCAAAAATTTCAACGGTGAAGCCCTACCAACTCACAAGAAAAAAAGAAAGCAACAATTAGAAACCAGCTTTCCTCCTTCTTCACAAGGCTCAAGTTCAGCCCAACACCTCTACTCCCACCTTCCTAACCTCAGTTTCATTAATAGCCCTAAGCAGCTTCACCTTGGACTTCTCACCCACATGCTTTGCCTAAGAGGCTAGGAGTCCTGTTTAATCTCAGCTGTGGCAGGATTCTGCTTCGTGCTCAGTCTTAGCCACACCAGGACCCTGGCCTGTGGAGTGGCTTCCTAGCTTGACTGCAGACCTCTCTTGTTACATGGACTTGCTGAGTGAACACTGGGGCCAGACCTGATCTTGATGGACTTCCACCTTACTGCTATGAACTTGTTTGATCCTCTGGGCTCTTGGTTGAACCTGGCTATCATGCCTGGCTCTGCCCTGGCTTGCATTGTTCAGGTACCGTGGGATGGGACACTGCCCTGCTGTCTGTGTTATCATCCCTGTTCTCAGCTCCACTTGCACTTTCTGACAGTGTTGTATTGTTTCGTACCTATAGAGCTGTCTGTACTGCTTGTGTTATGTCTCTCTAAGGCAATCTTAAGTTGCATTTGCTGCCCTAATAGGATGTCTAACTATTTCCAGACTGCCCTGCAGCTTCCTGGGCCCACCTGGTTAAAAAAAACCCTTTTCCTTTATGCTTCCAGCCCAAGTCTGTGCTGTTAAGTCAGGCTACCTCATCATCCTTACTGGTGTGCTTCTCTTCTTGAGTTCCCTTGGTGTTTGGAAAATATGCATTAACACAACTTATTAATAACTAGGTCTCTTCTGAGCAGCTGTTTTATTGTTTTCCATTAGTTCTGCTGCTCAAAAAGCTCTTCTCTGCTGCCTGTTACCACGAATCTAGTATTTGAGCCTTTTTCATACTGTATTAGCTGCTGTCCAGCATCAGTACAGACACAGGGCAATTGATGCTCCTGAACATCTGTAATGACCTATTTTCAAGGACATTACTTCTGCAGATTGACTGGAGGGGCCAGGCTGTTTGCAAGTGCCAGCTTCCCCTCTGAAAGGGGGTCTAAGCAGTAACTTCTCAACTCCTGTTTCCTACTTTGATTTTGCAGCATCTTTCAGTAGATAAACTCATTTATTTTCAGCATTTAATTCCTCATGTACTGGGATCTCAATAGCTCAAGGAGTCTGGTATTGCTCATATTGTTGGTTTCTTGGCCACTAATTAATAGGATCACCTGGTCTGGAGCCTCAATCCATATGTGAATTCTGTCCATCCTGTCATTGCACACCTAAAGCCTCTGTTTCTTAAGTGGGCCCTCTCACTTTGAAGTATTTAATAGCACATGTAACACTGACAAAAGTACTGATTGCCTACTGTGTTTTATTTAGTACTTTGGCATTGATCCTGTGTTAATACATTAACTATATAATAGGCATATCTATAGAAACCAGTTACTTTAAAGTTTGGCGGATGATGCTATTGCAGATGGTAGGACTGGGGTTTTTTTTGGGTAGACAGTTCTTGTGCAGTTGTTCTAGCATGCTTCCTCCTCTGATCAACAGGTTGTCTTCACAAGTTATCTGTGATACCAGAGGGATATTAGTAATTGTGTGCAGACACCAGAGCATTTGGGCCGTAGTGTCAGTGATTGACACCTATGGGGTCTTTCATCTCTGTCCTGTAAACACACTGCAGTTGCCCAAGCATCTGTAGTCTATTACCCCGTCTTTCCCTGTTCTTTCCATCAGTGTATTTCATCCTTGCAGAGTTAGATGTCCTGTGGATTGTTCCTCCAGCCTGCCTCAGTCCCTCTGCATGACATCCCTTCGTTTAAGTATGCGCTGCTTCCTGCAAATGGGTATCATCTGCACATGTGACAACAGTGCAGTACATTGCCTCCTCCTAGGGCAGACCTGTGGTGTACTACACTTCTTGCTGATCTTCAGCTAGAGTAAGAGCCATTAACCACCCTCGTCCAGTCACGTATTTTTAATGATCAGGTTGTCCGCCTATGCAGGTCATAATATCCCAAATTGTGTCTACTGTTCCTAAATCACCTGCTACAATCAGCAACAGACTGATGTTTTCCTTATTCTGCCTTTGAACACTGGTGTAGTATATAGAAGCTGCTCTTCTTGCCTCTTTGTTCTCAATTCTTTCTTTGTTAGTGAGCAATAAAATTCTAACAGTTTGCAAATTTAATTCAGTGAGTGGCACTGGTCCTAGACATGAATACACACACAGGATGAGAGAATGTGTTATAGTTGGAGTCATTCAGAAAAAGCTATTCAACGATAACAATATGATTGTTCCTAAAACTGTGTTCATAATGAGAACTACATCTGTTGTCATCATTTAAGTGCTGCAAGCAATAAATTTTCCTCTCTTAAAACTTTATGGGAGCAATTAGTTTTTTTCATGAACCCATCAGTGAGAAAAAACAGGTTTTCTGCAATATTTCACAGAGAAAACTGCTGTATATTCCTTTTTATTAAAAACTTCTAGAGACAAAAGTGATTGAGAAAAGGTATTTTCTGTGAACTTATATTTTTATATCAGCTTCTAAAGCTGTGTGAAAACTTAACTAGAAACACATGAATAGATAAATTCAAGTTATGACAAATAAGACTTCTTGTCAAATTTTGACATTTCAACATGAAATGACATTTGAGATTTCAATCATAGTTTTGTTCTTCAACATTATTGGGTTGGTACTACCTCCTCCTTCCCCTTCTTTCTTTTCTTAATTCTTCCTTCCTCTCTTGCATCCCCCATGTTACTGTTTTGTCTCAATTTGGGATGAAAAGCTTCAGGCTGTGATTTCATGTCAATTTTCAAGAAAAAAATTAATTTTTTTATTCCTCCTCCCACTCCTTCACTTTTCTGCCTTTTGCAGCTATTTACCTCCAGTCTGTTGCTATTTTGCTATGTTTTTAATTCCTGTTTGAACTAGTAACATGCTGCCCATCCTAAAAATTGCTGTATCAGTCAGTATTTGAAACATTCATATGTTTTATAATTATATAAGAAAGTGCTTAATGACTGGAGGCTTTGTGTTCTATCCTTAAGACAAATTCTTAAGACTTCCTGCATAATATTTTTTAGGTTAGTGTACATGGATATTGGGCATGCTGGGGGAAGTTCTTATTTATTTGCAGTTGGATGCAGCTTTGGCTTTGGAAGCAGTAAGAAAAAATTGAAATCTCACTGAAAATGCCCTAGAATTTTAAGCAGTAATCTTTCCGTTTATGACGTATCCTTCAAAAAGTAATCTGTTGATCTGATGATGTGACTAAAATACTTTAGCTATTCATGGTTGTATCAATAAGCATTGTCCATATGTCTTCTAAAAAGAGCCTTTTGAGGTTCCAAGGCTTTTTCTTTTGCCTTTGTTTATGTTTGTTTGCTTTAAGGTGTTGATAATATTATGGAAAGTTAAGGAAAAATCTCTCTTTACAGGATTCTTTTTAATAGGAAACAGTCCATTACATTACATTTACAAATGAGTTGAAACAAATGCAAAATCAGATGCTTCCCCTCCATTCAAGATGTTGGCAAGTAAAAGAAATTCTATTGCATTTACATATAAATTAATCTAGATGTGCAGTAAATTAATCTTCATGCAGCACAAACTTATTCATGCAAATAACACAAGAAAACACATCTACGGGAGGGAGTAATAGTTTTTGATCCTTTTTCCCTGCTGCCTCCATTGTGTTCAGTTGACAATGCTTTCTTTTGTTTATCACTGCCTTTTTCTACAGTCTCGATTGTTTTAATATAATTGCATTTTTGCCTTTAGAATGCTGTGAAAGCTATGATCCTTGCTTTGAAAAAAATCAATATTTAATCAAAAACATGAAATTATTACATCTTTTGGAAATAAGGAGAAAAATGGGCTCTGAAACCCAAGTGGTTATCAGGTTTCCTTCCCTGTCAATAGGAGATAACTTTGAGGATCTTTCTATAAGAGTTTGTCTGGGGCCAGAGGGGGAAGTGCAGAAATTTCATTTTTAACCCTCCTATTCCCTGGGCTACTGTGGTAAAGACTGTCCTAATTTAAAGATAGTCTGGCATGTCATTGTCATGCTTGAGCTTTAACATCAGATTATGAAACTAGAGCTGGCTTAAATCAGGGCAAAAAAGGAATTTTATCCTATGTGTAGTTGCTCATTTGTGCCCCTTTCCCAGGGGCCATCTGGTGTCACTAGCAAGCAGTGTCCCATCGCTGTTGTTATTCTGGGGACCCCAGGCCTCCTCTTCTCACCCATTATCTGAAAAGAGTTGGACAAGAGCCTGTTTCAGATCCTGCTTTTACAGGAGCCATATCTGTTTCCCCCCGAAACAATGCTCAGCTAGGAAAGACAGCCAGTAAGAAAACTGTCGTGTGTTACGTAAGAGTTGTAATATTTAATTGTGCTAAGCGTGCACACTGGTGATTGGTTATACACTTGGGTCTTGCTTAATGCTGTATTTGGGTGTTTCCTGATACATATATTTATGTCACAGCAACTTCTACACAGCTGAAAAAAAAAAAGGATGGCAGTTACCTTGTTATGCATAACCTCAGCGCTCTCCATACGGTTTTGTCAATGGTATGAATGTTCTGCATTCAGTCCATGTTTATTTCTGATTTTGATATTGTCTGGTCTGCAGGCATGTATTTTTCAGTAGCATCTATTTGACTGAAAAGGACTAGACTGCATATATCCTTTCATGACTAAACCAGACCCAGCTGCCTGCATCTCTCTAAAGTATTTGAATGCAGGTAAAAATCTTTCCCAGATTATCTGTTTCTGACCTGCACACCTTATCAGCTCTGCCATGTATGCTTTACTGCTGAGAAAGCTGGGCTGTTTTTTCTGGCTTTTGAAATGACTCACCACCCTAAATGGCAGCCTTAAATTTGTTATATTATTGTTTGTATCTGTCTACATAAAATTATTGATTGTGTAAACATATGGCTATCTGTAGAGAAACACAGGAGACATCCTGGCTCCTGAAGCAAAAGGTTTTGCAAAATTTTATCGATATTAATGTTAATTCCTAAGGGTTTATTGGGATTTTTCACGTGTTTAAGTTTCAGAACCTTCTTTTCCAATATATGTCAGCAATTATCAAATGAAAAATAGAAATTCTCCATGTACAATTAGATAATCAGGGAAAAAATAAATCAAGGTTCTTGGGACATGCTGCCTATGTAAAAACTGTCCTCTGTGTGCCTGTTGCAAAGTCAGGGGATAAATGCATGTGACATCTTCTGTGTGATACGGTTTCCACAGTTATGATTCATCAATGTTCACCTTTCTTATTCATGAGTCAATCCGGTTTATTTTTCCATCTGAAATTCCAGGCATGAATTTCAGAACAGGAGAATGGGGTCTAGGTGCTTCTCATTAAGTAAGCTAGACAGTCAGGGCTGTCTTGGATTGTACAGATTGAATGATCTAGATGCAACAGAAGGTTACTTTTTTCCATAGCTTGAAAGATCCAGAGCATGATTTCAGTAAGATACTCAGGTAGTCAACAAGTGTCAGGTAGAAAAGATTAAGGAGAAACAATGAATTCAAGTTCTGTGCTTGAGCGCTGCAGCATCTGTATGTGAATTTTGGTAAGTTACACAAGATTGTATTCATAAAAGGAGTTCTGTAAACTGCCACCTCAGCTAATGTATCCTGTTGAATGTTCCTAAATTACCGAGACTGCTGTAATTTTGTGTAAAATGTGTTAGCACTTCAAGGTCTATTTTGGAGCCTGCCCAGGATTGCTTCCATGCCAGAACAGATGAGCAGCCCAGGGAAGTTTACAAACTGTCTGTTACTCCATGGACTTTTCTTGCACAAAATGTTTTTAAAATGCTGATTTGAGATGCAGAATTTCAGAGTACCAAACAGTAGCCCAGCTGGAGTGAATTTACATCAGGTACTTATTAAAGTAGTAACTAGAACTCTTTTTTTCTCTATATTCCTACTTTTTATACACTAGCTAAAACTATGGGATGTCTGTGAGGGTGACAAAGCACTTGCACAGGTGCCCAGAGAGGCTGTGGAGTCTCCTTCTCTGGAGAGATTAAAAACCTGCCTGGATGCATTCCTGTGTGATTTAGTCTAGGTGATCCTGCTCTGGCAGGGGGGTTGGACTAGATGGTCTTTCGAGGTCCCTCCCAACTCTTAACATTCTGTGATATCATGCTTAGACTCTGGCTTAATGTATGTATTTAACAATGCAAAGTGATACAAAGTAATAAGTGGAAATGGACAAGCTGCATTGATTTCACATAATCCTAAACCAGTGGTTGAGTATTTTTCTGAGGAAGCTGAGGTAGAGTTTCAAATTCTCATCAGATAAAGATGTGGAATAATCTTTGTTCAGTGCATTCATTGCCAGGCCTGATGGTGGCAGAGAACTCAGTTGTCTTTTCTGGGGTTACAGCTAGGAGGATGAATAGGGAAAACTCTTACTGATTTCAAAAAATATTTTTAATTATAAAAACCGTGTCTGAAGTCAACATTGAATGTGAGGGGCTGTAGTTCTAGGGACTCAGTATTATTTAAGAACATGAACAGGCAAACATGAATGTCTCTTTGTAAGACAGCTTCTAAAACATATAATACAAAGTTAAGGAAACTCTAAAAAAGAGGTTGTTTTTTCTGACTTCTGCAAATTGCCACTTTAGCTGCCTTCATCTGCCATCTTGTGGTATGTTGGCTTAATCTCAAGTGTATAGAAATGCACATACATTATTTATTCTTTTTTATAAAATGTTCCTGCCTCATGTTAGTAATTGACAGAGTAATACAAGCTGATTTTACTTTTCTGAGCTAATACATATGGTAAATGAGGTTTCATGCCCTGTTTTCAATACTGGAAAAAGTAAAGAAATACTGAAAAATGAGCTAATTGCAAAGTAGTTCTTGTTGAACATATTGCTCGTTTACTAGAAATATATATATGTTAAGACTTTTGGACTTTACATTATGTTCATGTCTCAATAAACTAAAAATAAATTAAATTTTAAAAAAACAAGAGTAATTTTTGAAGTTTTCAAAAACTATTACTGGTAAAACCTGTAGAAAGGAATTGTGAACACATATTTAAAAGTAGATCCTTCTCTCTTGCTGAATTCTTTGGCACAGATGCATTTATAGAAGATAATTTAATTAATAACATCATTGCAGTGACTCTGAGATAATTGCTGCATCTGTTAATATCAGTCAAACCTATTATCTTGTTTGTAATACCAAAAGCTTAACAAGAAAGGACACAGCAACTTCTGTTGGAAAACCAGGATGGAATAAGCTGTTGCATAGAATGAGGAATTTTTTTTTCTAAACTCCGTTAGTATTTAGCCATTGATAAATTTTAGAGATATATATATATGTGAGCTATATATTAAATATGGACATATATTCAAGAATTGTGTAGGATTTTATTTTGCTAAAGAATAATACAACATATTTTAAAGTAGAAACATTTGGGGATTGTCTGGCAAGGTTTTGGTAGCAGGGACAGGCGGCAGGGGTGGCTTCTGCAAGAAGCAGCTAGAAGCTTCCCTGAGGCCCAAGAATGGCCAGAGTCATTGTTGACCAAGGTTGAGCCAATCAGCGATGGTCATAGCAGCATTTCTGCCACCAGAGAAAGGAGTGAGAAGAAGTAAGAAACTTTGAAGACACCAAGGCCAGTGAAGAAGGCAGGGAGGAGTGCTCCGGGTACCAGAGGAGATATTTCTCTGCAACCCATGGAGAAGGCTGTGGTGGAGAAGGTTGTCACCGTGCCACCCATGGAAGATGATGGGGAGCAGAGATGAAGGATGGTGTGACCCAGACAGAAGCCTGCACTGAGTCTTATTGAGTCTATCATAATTGATGAACAATCTATCCTTGTCCTTATTACCCATGAGCCTTTCATTATATCTTTTCTCCCCTGTCTAGCTGGGGAGAGGAGTGATAAAGTGGCTTTGGTTGACCCACCACAAGAAATGCGAAGGGAAAGATGTAAAAGCACTTTTAAAATTTACCTAATTTAGAGTGTCTTGATCTTGAAGATGGCTTCATGCTGAATGCTGTTAATTTAATTTAAATTAGATGCTTATATGTTGTGCTGCTTTGAATTTGTCTAAACTATTCACCTAGCTTAACTTATCAGAGTCAACTTTACATTGAAGAGCTACAACTTCCCTGCATGTCATGTGTATTGGCAAATGGGGCACATAAACGGCATTGGAAAACACTTGTGAAAACATGTAATCATTACATGGTTTGTAGCGTGTTCTTGAAAATACTATGTAAAAACATATCATTGTGAAGTCTGTCTTACCTTTTTCCAGTTTGGAAAGATACAAGAAGTTCTAACATCTGCTAACCGGTCTGTCTAAGTAACATGATTACAATGCAACTTTTCAAATGTTAGCGTAGTCATTAAAGATAAAATACTTGGGCAATTTTCCATATTTCCAAATTAGAAGAGCTTAAGTTATACTTTAGTACATTTGGAGATCCTACTTTTACTCCTGGAAATAAGTGATTTCCAATCCTAAATTAGTACTAACTGAAAGTCGTCAAACAAGTTTTAGTATTCTATTCATTGATTTGGGCATGGAGAGATAAGGGAAGTATGTTTTAGTCACAATGGTGACTATTCCAATGATTTAAAGTTTTTCCTCGATTTGCTTTAGAAAGGGCATTGAATCTGCTAGGTGAATAGAACTGTAATATTGCAAGGATTTATAGGGACGAGGGATATATTTAGTTTTAGTTTCTGTCTCTCTCTCAAGTATTACACAAGTTGAAATACCGACAACCTTAAAGGAGACTACATGAAATATTTTTATTAAAAAAAAACAACCCACAAAACCTAAAATTGAGAGCTTTTTACAAGTTACTAAAGTTGGACATAATCTGTCAGATACGGTCACAGGCAAGATTTTTCTTGAACATAGATTGAATATTTTAAATCCTTTAAATGATGCAGTATTTTACTTCTGTGCTTTGCCCTGGGAAACAAGGGAAAAGAGGCTTTCTAGGAAAATTAAATCACAAGAAAATGAATCCTTTTTGGAAGTGTCTTTTACAGTTTCTTTTTATTGAAGATACAAATGTATTTGCAGTTTCAGCATAGCGTTAAAAAGTTTCAAAGCCTGTCCCCAGAAGGGAAAGTAGATTACAATCCTGATAGGGCATATAATATAGCAAAAGACAAAAGAAAAATATGTAAGCAATCGTTAAAAAAACTGTAACAAAAAGACCAAACTATACTAGTTACACAGTCAAGTTAATGTAAAAAAAAAAAAATGTGGTGAGACTTAATCAACTTGTTTTGTGCTACAATTAGAGAGAATGTCAGTATTTCACAAAGGCAAGTACAGAATGCTGCACTGAATTAAAACAGAAGTGGAAGCTAAACTTGGTAAAGCTTACCTGTTTTAAATTTGCCCAGGAAAGCAAAACCACACAGATAAAATTGTTCAAACTTTTTTTCCTCTTTCATTTTGTTAGGAGTTCTGTTTGAACTCTTGAATTGTTGAAGAATTGTTAAACAAGTTCAAATACTTAGTATTGGTTGACAAGAAAAAAGTATCTGCAACCATGCTTTCCTTCTCATTTCTATATGTCCTTTGCTGACTGTCATCTGATAGTTCAATCCAACTTAAGCTATCTGTTGAAGCTTCTATAGGATCCTTTATATTGAATTTGATTCTTCTGCAGAAAAATAGTAAAGTAGAACATCTGAATAATTTGAGATGCTAGGGAATTATTACAGTTCAGGTATCAACATCTGTCTAAAATGGAGTATTTTAAAGCCAGGAGAGTTTGTGAGAAGTTGTGCAACTTCCCAGTTAAAAAATAATGTGCTTGCTTGCTGTAATCATGAATGAAAAGTGTACCTAAAATCAAGTATTGATTTCTTTTTGTTGGCCTTTTCAGAAGCAGCTGTGGATCCCTGTAATCGCTCTCTTTATTCTCCTATGAAAACTACCTATCTATTTTAACATTATTTTTAAAAGAAACAGCTACAAAAATGTTTATGCATGGTAATAGTATATTTCTGCATCAGCTCTACAATATCACTGTATGATCACTTAATTTTGTCACTCAAAACAATGTTATTGAAATTCTGAAAAAAAGTCACATGGAACAATTTCTAACTCCTTATTGGCTTTCCCAACTTGTGGAAAGATTGGAGCTTCTTTATGAATCTCTTGACTATAAGTAACAATCATGATACTGGCAGCTTTTCAAGGCAACATGGAGAACTTATGGACTTGTCACACTTCCAGGGTGTCGGAAGGTGCCAAGCTCAACTGTGATTCACTGCTGATTGCTTTTGCTATCACAGAATCCTTTAAGGTCTCAAACCTTTGGGGAAATCTCACAGATTACGGTTGGCAAGATGTAAAGTGTCAGTTAATGCATCATGTAACAGGGTAGATAATAATTTGGTAAAAGCCAAGTTGTTTAGGTTTTTTAGTGTTTTGTTCTGAAGCATTATTTAACATTTTTAAAAATTATTGTAATTAAGGGGTGGTTCTAATGAAGTACATTTAACTGTTCACTTTTCCACTTAAGGAACAATATGAGAGATCTGAATACTGATTCCTCCCCCCCCATCTTCTTTTTATTTCCCTTGGAAGAAATTGTGAATAGTTCATATTCATTGAGATAGCTATCTGAAAAACTGGGACTCTGTTGGGACCAACATAATTTAAGAAAAATCTGTGGGTAAAACAGCAGGATCTGGAGGGAGTTTTATTGGTTGATAAGTTTTGTGTTTAGAAGAAATGGCTTCTTACCTCTTGTGCTATTTATTGGATCATATTTCGACATACTGACAAAAGATTTTGATCCATACTGTAGTGGTATAAATCACAAGCCATGCAGGTCCCTATATTACTTTGGATCAATAGTTGCATAGCTGAAAACATAAGTTACAGCTGTATGAATATTCTAGGAATTAAAGTAGTGCATAATTGTAACAATAAATTCCATTCAACTATTCAGTTAAATTTGATTACAAAAGTTGATAGTAACATCCTAAGCATTTTTATCTGTTCCTTGATAAGAAACATGCCTTAATGTAAAGCTACCTTGTTCTGTAATCTGTGCAAAAGGTTTAAGATTAAGTATAATTCTTATTCTGTACTAGTCATTGTGGAATATAGCTAGTAATTGTGGAATACTTCTCCATGTACAAGAATGTAATAAAGTGAAGTGTAAATTGTTTGTTCTAAATATTTTGATAATTGGTTAATCTGAAGAGAGCTGAAATAATTAGCCATTTAAAAACCTGTTCAGTTTAAATTTCAGAATGCTAGGTAAGTATTGTTCTGTTGCCCAGTACTGAATGTTCGGTTGCTGACTTTAAGCAATTAACATACACTGAAAAAGTTTTGAGTGACAAAAATTACAGATTTGATATTGTTTCAATCTGTCTTCTTAAATGTCACATGTTCATATTTAAAACCCTGAAATCTCTTGTCTTGGCACTAGAGATGGGTGATTTAGCACCACCAACTGCAATATTATTTTAAATTAATATCTGAAGAGAGACGTTAATGTGTCTGGACTTGACAGGGGCACCCCNCATATCTTTTCAGGTATTAAGGCTTTCTCCCATGCTCTGTTATTTCCATACAGCAAAAACTCCTACATAGGTATTGACACGACAATCATATGTCCATGATAAAGTGACTAGGCTACTGTTGGAAGGCCTCCTGTACTTGAAAACATATGGCCACAGCTGATAAACTGTAGGATTGGCCTGAAAAAAATCTAACAATATTTGTTACACAAAATAACTCCAAGAAGATCAGATCATAAGCAGAAAAGGAAGTAACCTGAGGAAATAGGTTAGTTGGCTGGATGACTGATTATCTCTGCCATGAGGGACAAAACTAATACCCCGAACAGAAACCTGTTTAGGTGGGAAAGTCAAATAACTGTTCTCTGAAATTTGAGTTCTTATTCCTTGTAGGAGGAATAAGCAATTCTGTAATCCTCAGGTCAGATGTGGAGCATTTTTTTAAGACATCACCGGTGGAAATAGGAAAGATTGAGAAACACAGAATTGTCTGTCAGTGAAGGAAGACTGAACTAGACAGTGAGAAGGAAACGCAGCTTAGTCATGTCAGATAAATGTAAGAATGAACCTGTTACCCATCAAAGTGAAGAACTTTGTTTCTTAGGGTTGTTTTTCTATTATGAATTGATACAGAAAAGTCACAAATCAGAAGCATCTGAAGTAAATGTCAATCTTATAAAAAAACCCCAACATACTGCTTTTCATCAGGGTGTAAAATGTACTGCAGCATATCTTGGCCTTTCATCTTTTTCTTCAGTGCTAAAAGCTCTTCCCCTAAACATTCTCTTGTCTGAAATTTGTTGAAAGCAATATTTTTTTCAAAGTAAGGAGAAAGTAATGATGACTAAGGGTGTTGATGGATTAGCATATCATGCTTCCATGTTTTATTAATAATCTGAATTTAACCTGCAATTTCATGCTTTCATTTAAATTGTGTCAGAATCATATAGGTACATA
>VZTU01021825.1:13989-27601 GCA_013400835.1 Zapornia atra | reverse complement strand
CACTCCCACTTCGGGCCCGGTGGCTGCGCCGCGCTGGCTTCCCACGTCCACCGTGCGTCCTGACGCCGCCGCGACGACGCGAGGTGGGAGCCACGCCCCCTTGCTCAGGCGGCACCACCCCCCCAGCTCCGCCGGGACGCGGGATCGAGGCCGCCCCCCAGTGGCTCCGCTCTCCGCCCAGAGATCCCGGGTTCGAGTCCCAAGGACTCCCCGCGGGACACAGCATCGCACGACGTGATAACCCCCCCCACGCCCAGGAGCCCTTGGCTCCGGACTTCGCCGCAGGCAGGGAAAGGAGCGGAGGCCGTTTGGGTTGGTTTTATTTCTAGCATCCACACACGTACCCGGCGAGCAACCACAGGCTGGGATTTACAGAGGACACGGCACGCACAAGGCGGGCGATGGCTCCTAGCCTCCACGAGAGCTCGGCACAGCAGGCACGGCACTGCTAGACACATAATTCTAATCGGCAAAGGTACAGGAGAGGTCTTCTTCTCGGCGACACCAAAGCTATGTTCCTGCTCTACTCCTGCCCGCGGTGGCTGGGCGGTAGGGAGGGTGCAGGTCTTTGGCCAGCTGCCCTCCAGGCCTTAGTTCTTCTGGTAGTAGAACCACTTGTCAACTGCATGGGGTGGGAAAACAAAGCAGAAGAAGGGGTTATTCCTCTTTCTGCCACATGGCCATGGGCTTGCGGCAGCTGGCGCTGGCCCTCTGGTCTCAGCCCCACTAAAGCAAGGTTCAGATTTCAGGTGGAAGGCGCCCATCACCACCTCGGGTGGAAAGATGAGGACAGCTGAGCCAGGATTCCTCCACCGACCCTTGTTTTCCTACAGGATGGCGTCCCCAGGCATCAAAAGGCTTGTCACCTAGCTAGTGACCAGTTAAGACCCTTGTTTTCCCATCGCTAACTCCTTCCCCATTGGCATGGCAGGGAGACTTACCTTCTGGTGGGATGGGGTTAGCAGCTTTACTCGGCGGTGCCTGAAATGAGAAGCAGACTACAGGTAGCCAGAGGTTGACTTTCTGCCTGAAGCTCACCAGACACCGTTCAGAGCCACCCAAGCCTTTACCAAGCACGGTTTAAGATTCAAGGAGTGGGAATCAGTCCACACTGGTCAGCTATGGTTCACAGAATCACAGAATCGTAGGGGTTGGAAGGGACCTCGAGAGATCATCGGGTCCAACCCCCCTGCCAAAGCAGCTCCCCAGCTCAGATTGCACAGGGCGGCGTCCAGACGAGACTTGAGTATCGCCAGAGAAGGAGACTCCACCACCTCCCTGGGCAGCCTGTCCCAGGGCTCTGTCACCCTCACTGTGAAAAAGTTCTTCCCCATGTTGGTGCGGAACTTCCTGTGCTCCAACTTGCAGCCATTGCCCCTTGTCCTGTCTCCACAGACCACTGAAAAGGGGCTGGCCAATTCCCCCTGCATCCCATGTCCAAGATATTTATAAACACTAATTAGGTCCCCCCTAAGTCTTCTTTTCTCCAGGCTGAACACTCCCAGTTCACTTCGACTGTCCTCATAGGGGAGATGTTCCAGGCCCCTAATCATCTCGGTAGCCCTTCTCTGGACTCTCTCCAGGAGATCCCTGGCTTTTTTATCCCAGGGAGCTCAGAACTGGACACAGTACTCCAGGTGGGGCCTGACCAAGGCAGAGTATAGGGGGAGGATCACCTCCTTTGACCTGCTGGACACACTCTTCCTAATGCATCCCAGGATCCCATTGGCTCTCTTAGCCACCAGTGCACACTGCTGGCTCACAGCCAACCTGTCATCAACCAGGACTGCCAGGTCCTTCTCCACAGAGCTCTTCTCCAGCAGTTAGCCCTTCAGGCAAAACTCTCCCTGGGATTGCACCACCCAGATGACCACAGGCAAGGAGAAGCCTCTGGAGGAACACCTGGCTTGCTCGACACCCATTTTACCATAAAGAGGTGCCACGTGCACTCAGCCAAAACCAACTCTGAGCACGCCACGTGCTGTTGACACGGTTCAGGGCGCCACACAAACCGTTACCGATTCACCCGCGGCTGCCGTCAGGAGGGGCAGGACTTACCGCGCTCACAGTCGCTTTCGCACACTCTTGACTACAGCAGAAAGGGCTGTCAGACAACGTCAGGTTCGTGCTGGAAGAGGAAAGGCGCTCATGAGGATGCAAAAGCCAAGCCCCTCTCCCCCGAGAGCGGCCAGTCGATGCTGAGAGCCATTGGCTGTGGCTGCCAGCAGAAGGGGAAGGCGCACGGAAGCGGCCAGCAGCTGGCAGAAGGCACAGCACCGCTCAGGAGAGGAAGCTGTGGGGCTGCTTGTTTAGGGGAAAGGAACATGCACAGCTCCACAGGCATGAACCTACCAGTTGATCTCCCCTCCGTCAGTTTTCTTGGCTATCAAAGCCTTCCAGTGCTCATGAGTGCTTCTGATGACGTTCACCGCAAAATCCTGAAGGCAAGAGCAAACACCATGTTACATGTAAGGCTCCAGAAGGGACTCTGAGAGGGGTCTCCCATTCCCACACCTTTCAGGCACGGCAGCGACCTCCCAGTGCACGCCAATTACACAGTGGGGATTTTACAGTAATGGTTTCGGTTTACTTTGGAGATGGGAGGATATGCCCAGCTCACCCAGCAAGCTTGGGGTCAAGAGAAATGCAATGCAGATAGTTCTAGTCTCCAGACAGCGCCATCTTACAATAGCACCTCCACCCTGCTGCTCCTCCCACTTGTCTGCAGCAGCTCAGTGATCCAGAGCTGTCTGGGAGCTTTCTTCTGCTCCAGGCAAGCCACTCAGCTGCTCTGCAGACCAATAGGAAGAGATGCACGCCTAATCTAGCCTCACAACTACTGAAAAGCGAATCTGCTTCCAGGCACACCGCAGGGGAGGGGAGGGGGGTCCCCCTTAAAATAAAAAAGCAGCAGTGGTATGTGCTCGAGCATTAAGCTGTCAGCTGGAGGAGGAAGCACACACACTTCATTGCTGGCAGGAACATAGCAATAAACATACTAAGTACCACAGGGAGCCAAACCAAACACGCGCCGAGGTTCTTTGTCCCAACTTTCCGCCTCGGCCCGATTCCGGTTTCACCCATCCTGAGGGGCAGGGAGGCGTCCCCTTCGACATTAGCACAGCACTAGGTTGGGTGGGCTGGGACAAGTTCAGTCCCCCCTTGCCCTTCCGCCCCACCCCAGGCTTCGCACGCCTTCCCTTCCTCCACAGCAGCTCACCCTACTGAAGAAAGGTGATCCTACCTTGTCTTTAAACTCGCCGTTAAAAGCAAACTGGTTTTCTGGCTTCCCATCAGGTACTTTGTATCGCCTGAACCAGTCCACTGTAGCTTCTAAGTATCCAGGTTTCATCCTTCTGACATCATTGATATCTAGCCACAGAGAAACTTTGTTAGCCCACTTAGGAACAGAAGCCACTGGAAGTTACTACTACCTGGCTCTTGTGAGCTGCCTCTTTCAGCCCCTCCTCAGGTAGCCTGAGCAATGTTTCCAGCAAGTTAGAGCAAAGACACTGAGTGGATAGCTGCAGGAATGTGGACGTTCTGTCTTTCATCTTCACATATATCCTGATTGCATATCCTGATTGCCCCCAGGAGTGAGGACAGATTTTAACAGCTCTGATTAGAGACTGACTGGATAACCCCTTTCTTTCCACTGAGATGACAGGCTGAGGAGCCACTCTGTTCTTTGAGATGCCAGGCTAGACAGAGGACTGAACTTTGGATAAACAGCCGTAAAATGTTTGCTACAGGTTTGATGACATCCTCCTCTGCTGTCCTTCCAACATCACACCTGATGAACACCATGGCAGGGAAGGAAGGAGCCCTGAACAGAGCAAGGCCAGCTCTAAGCCTGCTCCCCCATCCCGCTACTTGCCATTATAGTTGTCCGCTTCGGGGTCTTCGACATTGATAGCAATGATCTTCCAGTCTGTCTCTCCCTCATCAATCAGCGCCAGCGTGCCCAGCACCTTCACCTTGATGACTTCTCCTCGAGAGCAGACCTGCCAAGGACAGAGACCTCCTTGTGTGTTCCTTGGACATAAAGCGTGCAAGCTGCGAGTTCAGCAAGCGGCTGGATGCCATGAAATCAGCTGTGGCTTATCAGCCGTTCCCAAGCTCACAAGGCTCTAAGACCTCATCAACAATCTCCAGAGGCAGGGAAGGGAAGCATCACACTAAGGTAGAGGAGGGAGGAACCGAATGATGCCCCTGGATAATTGATTTCAGAGACATTAATTACGGTTACCCTTTAGAACACATTACCTTGCTCCCGATTTCGCACACATCAATTGGATCATTATCTCCACAGCACCCAGTATTTTCATCTTTGTGACCCGGGTCTTCCCAAGTCTGCAGGTAAAAAACCCACAAGCAGGAATTAAGAACTCTCAGGTTTCAAATGGAAACAAGCAGCAGGTTTATCTCAGGCACTCAGTTGCTTGGAAGATAGAGACAATGGCCCACCTCACGCTGGCTTTCAGGTCCAGGGGTTGGGCTACTGTTTCACAGCGCCTACAAATTCAGTGTGAATCCCAGTTAAAAGGCCTTATCTTGCCAAGGATAAACTGAAAAACCTTTTTCCTGACTTCCTCCTCCCTTCCACAGCTGTGTAAAGGTGAAGTTCACATCTCCAAAGAACACTCACTGATTTGGCCGCCTGCCCGTTCCTCTCCCTATTCATTTCTTAACAGAAGTTTCCTGAACTCCAGATAGCAGCCCAACAGAGTGTAATTGTTTCCTTTTAATCAAACAATTAAAGATACACTGTTGCACTGGAGCAGTGACAAGAACACTGAGTCCCATACCCAATGCCACCGGGTGCCAAAGTGCATCTCACCTAAACTGGTGAGCGTCAAATTGAAGGGCAGGACTCCAGAAGGCACATGAGCTGTGCCCCCAAAAGCCAGAGCTGCTTAAAACACACACTTCCAATCCAGGAGCAAAAGGGCACCGTGCCCACTGGCGTCATAAGGAGCATCTACCCCTGAGGCTGTTGAGATCCTGGGCACAACCTGTACACAGCCAAGACCTGGCGATGCATCCAAGAGGATGTACCAAGCCCGGGGCGGCGCTGGATGGCTCACTGCGCCTCTCCGCAAGGGCACGTTGAGTCCGGCCCCTGGCTCCTGAGGCACAAACAGCTGTGACCCACTGACACATGGCTGAGCCAAGGCTTCAAAACCCCTGATTCTGCACAAAGAAACCGTCTCCAGGACCCCTCTGAGTAGAAAGCAGTCCAACTTTGAAATGCCACCTCAAGCTGCTCGGAGACACCACTCAGCAGGCAAGACTAGGAGTGCCTACATCAGCGTGTCTCCCTCTGAACTGTCACCAATGACTTATTTCTCTAACAGAAACTCAAACCTTAGAGAAAATCAGAGACAAGCAGCCCTGCTCAAGGTTCTAGCTCTTTATCTAGCAGATAAAGATGGGGGCAGATAGCCACCATCTGCCCATCTCCCCTTGCTGGCTGTTTTGAAGAAAGCATGCAGCTGCAGATGTCTGCCTCCACAGCCTCTGGACTTGTGAGTGCCTCTCAGATCCAACACCAAGAACAGGGCACCTACTACCACCCAGCAGGTCAACACACAAGTCTAGCTGCATGGTTGAAACCCTGGTCAGTAAAAGGGGCAGAAACGGGCAAGGTACAGTCTTCAGATCCTCACTGTCCACATCCAAAGCCTAATGGAGACAGCTAACTCACAGAATCATAGAATGGCACGGGTTGGAAGGGACCCCAAGGATCATAGAGCTCCAAGCCCCCTGCCACAGGCAGGGACACCAACCTCCAGGCCTGGATCTACACAAGGTTGCCCAGGGCCCCATCCAACCTGGCCTTGAACACTTCCAGGGACGGGGCCCCCACTACTTCTCCGGGCAGCCTGTTCCAGCTCCTCACCACTCTCTCTGTAAAAAACTTCCCCCTAATATCTAACCTAAACCTTCCTTCCTTTAGTTTTAATCCATTAACTCAGATACCTTCCTCCCAGCATTACCTACAAGCCCACCTCTCAAGATCTCCACTTAAAAGCACCCCTGTTTTCTCAACAGGTTCTCTGCACCAGCAAGGTGAGGTACACAACTGCAAACACCGCATCCCAGATCAGACTCAGCTTGAGCTTTTGCCTATTAACACAGTGGCTGGGCACACACACAGAGGCATCCTCCCCCAGCCCCAGCAGAAGGGAGGAGCAGCTGAGGTAAGCTGCAGTACCTGTGGGATAGCACCGTAATTCCAGATGTAGCCCTTGTGGGGGAACACGTTAGCTACGTAGCGCAGTTTTCCTTTCTTCACGTCTTGCTTAATTGGGTTTAAGGGATCCTTTGTTGCAATCTGGAAGAGAAGTTACATAAATCTCTCTACTTTGCTTTCCAAGAAAGAAAGAAAGAAAAAAAATCAATCATGTGGGGGTTTTTTTATTAAAAAAAAAACCAACCCCAAATGAAGCATGCTGCTAGCTGACAAGCCAAGAGGCCAGGAGCTGACCCTGAAGCCAACAGCAGATATTGGACAACTCCATTTCCTGTTGCATTGCCATCTCCTGGGATGCAGTTTGCTGCAACCTGACCTACAAGTGTCAGAACCACGCGGGGTCGAGTCATGAGACGCGGCTTTAACCAGAAGCCACAGAAGAATACCAAGTTACTCCCCACTTTCATTGAGTCTCAGCATCCAGGCCAGACCTCTAGCTCTACGAAAGTGTTTACAGGGGAAGTTAGAAACCACCCTAAGGTGGTGAGGAGGTGAAACTGAGGCAGAGAGAATCAGCAAAGCCAAAGGTGAAGAGACCAGCCATGTCAAGCGCTCAGGCTAGGAACTGTAAAACAGTTACCTCCATCTTGGCGTTCGTCCATCGAGGTACCTCCACAACCATGTTGAACACATTCTGAAGGAAGCAAAACACTGGTGAATGGGAAGGAATCTCAAGACCACACTTTCAACTAGGGAACACACATAAGCAAGCACGAAAGCCAGACAGTTCACATGAAAACCGTAACTCTCTCTTTCCCAGTGCCAGTTGTGACACAGTTGATAAAAGCCCCGCCATCTGGTCAGCCAGGCGTCCTCACTCGAAGCTGGAACCCATGAAAGCCACCAGGCTGAGGTCACCCACCCATTCTCCATCACTTGCTGCCTATGAACCTCTCCGCCACATTCCCAGGTTATGGAACAGCAGGTTCAGATGAAGACAGCTGCATACAGCCTCTCCTGGGCGTAACAAAACAAGGCTTCAGGCACATTTATTAACTACAAACCACACGACGTTGCTGCAAGAGCCATCCCAGCAACTCAGAAGAGACAGAGCTTACAGGAGTAACCCACCTATTTAATAACCTGGGTACCTACGTACTGTCCTGAGCGGCCCAGAACATCACACCCAAACATTCTAGTGTGCCTCCAAGTTAGGAGGAGATGCCCAAGCTGCCCCTCTAGAAGAGCAGACCTTGCTAGCCACGTGGTGCAATGACAAAGATGTGGGGGAGAAAGGCAGCACCACATCCTGTGGTATCCCGTTTATGGGCGGCGCCTGAAAACATTTCTTGTTGACTCCAGGGGGGCTGAGAGGACTCTGGAGAGTTCAACGTCACTCTGCTCTTCAAGAAAACAAGCTTTCACACTTGAATCTCAGCATTTGCTGTTCAAAGAGGTTATGGCTTTTAAGAAGAGGTCAAACCTTGCTCCCTTGCACTAACAAGGTTTCTAATCCCCACCGTAAGCAGTATTACCCTTGCAAAATCCCTTGCACCGGTATGGTGCTGCAATCAGACTGTTATTGTGCAACCAGCACTGATACACCATTGACTTTACCCATGCCTTTCCCTGACAGGAGCTCCTTACAAGCCTTAAATTGCAGGGGGTCGTTGCTCACTTGCAATTTATACATAAGAAGAGCATATACCTTTTCATGGACAAGTAACTCAAGGAAAGGAAGGAGGCAATCAGAACTGGCTAGGCAGGGTGCTTATGGCTTCACAGGCAAGGAAAGGTAACTTGGGGGTGCATCTCAGAGTCTCCCCACAGTCCAGCTGACAGATGTACCTTGGTCTAAGGCACCCAGCAAGCAGCCCAAGGTAACTGCTTCGCAATGCCAAGGCACACAAGTACAGATAAGGTCAGCATATCCCAGCCCTAGACTGAAAAAAAACCAGCCTGCAATCCTCTCAGTGTCTTAGAAGTCTGGGGATAAAGATCAAGGACACCAGACAGAGTCAGACAACCTTTTGCTCCAAGCTGGCCTCCCTACCATAGCTGGTAACAAACCTGCTAAGCAACAAGTAAAATCTCTGTGGAGAGGCACTCCAGCAACGGGAAGGGGTCTAACATGATCAGCACTGTTGCACAATTTCAGGGACTGCAGCCTTCAGTGATATGACTTGGCACCGAGGTGCTGGCAAGCAGCTACTGGGCACACCAGTAGCCCGGTTTCCCTTGTTAATCATTACCAGTCCAGAGAATTCCTCCCCACCCCTATACTCACTCCCCTGCTCTTTCCTCCTTCGCTCTGGGAAGTGTAGCATTATCTGGATGTTCCCTGTCCGACCTAGCTCTCAGACACCCACTGAAAACTGCTTTCCCAGTCGGGCACAGAAACTGCTTGGCCATTCTCCTTGAAGATTAAAATCTGTCTTTTCCCTTCTTGGCAGGCAAAACCCACCTCAGACTTCCCAGGGCGTATTTTGACAATGCCCACAGACCAAAGGTAACCAGAGGTTCATCTCTCAATTCTCCATATGCTTTGCCTTTCCCATAACTGCTCTCCGCCTCCAAATCGCACCTCTCCCTCATAAGCAGCTCATCCACTAGGTTTCTCTAGTTCCACAGCTCTTCAGTGCACGTTCAAGGAAGAAATGAGCTACAGAAAGTAAGGAACACAGGCAAAGAGCCCGAGTTACCACTGGAAAAGCATCCAGTGAAAACCAAAACGCGTCTGTTTGGGCTTCCTAGAGCCAGGGCATTTTAGAGAGCAGCCGACTGACTAACCGCTGGCTGCTGGAAGGATGTAATGGCAGGAACCAGGCAGCAGGTTCCCATCCGCACTCCTTGGGAGGCAAGAGGTCCCCAGGAGCTGCTACAGCACGGATTTAACATCCTCGCCTTTCCTTCGGTGGCCAGTGATGCTGCAGGCATCCAAGCGGCCTTACTGCAGCCAAACCCCAAGCCTGAAGCATCACGCAGCCTGAGCGCAAACCTCCGCAGCAGGGGATGCGGATGTTCAGCCGAAGGCAGAGAGCACCCTCCTTTTAACCCAAAACGCTGTCCTGTGACCTCACGGGCACGCTGAAGAGAACCACTCGCACGGGGGAGCGAGAGGGCCCGCTCTCCTCCCCCTCCGCCGCTCTGCCCGGAGCGGAGGCTGCGGGAGAAGGAGCTGCCCCGCTCCCGGCGAGACCGGGCGATGCTTCCGCCGGGGAGCTCCTGCTGCCGGGCAGCCTGAGGAGCCAGGAACCCCTCGGAGAGGCCTGGGGCCCATGGGACCCCGAGGCCCCCAGACAAAGCCCGGGGCTCGCTCCCCCGGCCGGGCCCACGCCAGCGGGGTCACGCCGCCCGGAGCCCTTCTCCCCCACTCCTTACCTTACCGGCGTCCGCGTAGATGGGGATATCGTGGAAGGGGGAGATGTACCGTCCGGCGGCGTCCTCTGCAAGGCAAAAGAGACGAGTCAGGCCCGGCCGGAGGGGACGCCCCGCCGGGCCCTGCCTCGGGGAGCCCCGCTTCAGGTAAACGGAGGGGGGAGGGGGGGGAAGCAGCAAGCCGCGGACCTCAGGCCCCGGGGGCTCCCCCGGCGCCTCCAGAGGAGCTCATCCCCTGGGCCGGGAGGAGGAGGCGGCGAGCACTCACTGAAGAACAGCCGGTACTCCAGGCTATGAGGCGCGGCGCGCTCCTCCACGCTGTAACCGGCCATCGTGCGCCGCGCAACCCGCCGGCTCCCGCACTGCGCAGGCGCGACCCGCCACACCCCCCCGGCTCACCGAGCGCGTACTGCGCAGGCGCCGAGCCCGCGCCGCGCCCTGCCCCGCGCCACGGCACGACACCCCGCGCCACGTCACGCTGGGCAGCCCGGAGTACTGCAGAGGGGTGTCCTGGGGGTGAGGGGGTGAGACTGCAACACCCGGGCGCGGTGCGGCCCAGCACGCTGTGATGTGGCCCAGTATGAGCACAGCGGTGTGGTTTGCCGTGGTCCTGCGTGGCCGTGGCGCGGTGTGTGCCAGCATGGCTGTGATGGGGTGGTGTGGCCTGCTCCAGCACAGCATGGCATGGTCCGGCATGGCCATGTTAGTGTGGTGTGGCCTGCTCCAGCACAGCATGGCAAGCACCAGCAGAGTGCAGTATGGTCCAGCATGACCACAGCAGTGTGGTTTGGCATGATCCACTATGGCCATGATGGCATGGTCCAGCACAGTGTGGTGTGGTCTAGCATGGCCACGGCAGTACGGCTTAGTGTGGTCCGTGATGTCCGTGATGGCATGGTGTGGCATGGTCCAGCACAGTGCAGTATGGTCCAGCATGACTACAGCAGTATGATTTGATGTGGTCCATCATGGCCATGATGGCATGGTGTGGCACAGTGTAGCGTGGCTCATCATGGTCACAGCATTATGGCCTGACTTGGTCCTGCACAGCATAATGTGGTCTAGCATTACCATAACAGTATGGTTTGGCATGGTCCATCATGGCCATGATGGCATGGTGTAGTGTGGTATAGCACAGCGTGGCACAGTCCGTCATGGCCATGGTGTGGTGTGGCCCAGCACAATGTGGTACGGTCCGGCAAAGGACTGTGTGGCTCTCTACAGCATGGTGAAGCGTGGCATGGGACAGCCCATTTGCATACGCTCTCCCCCACTGCTCCCTCATCTCCCCAGGCCCATGCCCTGGCCAGGGCACAGGACCCCATGGTGCCATGGGGCTCAGCTGGTGGCCCCCCTGTGCCCCTCATCCAGGACAGCCCTTCTGGGTGAGGTGGAGGAGCCAAGGCAGGGACATGGCGTCAGCAGGACGCACTTTTATTTGGGTGACTCACAGGCCACAACGTGGCAATATCTGCATTCCCCACCCTGCAAGCCCTTGGTCCACAGGTTCCCGGTGGCCGTGGCTGCTCAGCCATCCCATGCAGGGACACCGGTGTGGCGGGGTGCCAGCGGCCCCGATTCGGAGGCAGGTGGCGAGTCGCTGGCCCGTGCCTGGGCGAAGACACGGTTGCGAGCTCCAAAGAGGACCCCACGGCCGTGGCTCCTGGGGGTGTAGGGCCCATGGTGGTGATGGTGGCGGTGGCGTGAGCAGAAGGGGGCCCTGAAGGCCTCCTGGAAGCCCCGGCGGAAGTTCTCATTGAAGTAGCCGTAGATGATGGGGTTGGCGCTGCTGTTGAAGAAGGCCAACCAGTGGGCAAAGGGGAAGACGTAGACAGTGACCAGGCGGAGCTGGTTCTCACTCAGCCGCCCGTAGTCCGTCAGCAGCATCAGCGTCCAGAGGGGCAGCCAGGAGAGGGTGAAGAAGAGGGCGACGATGATGAGCATGTTGATGACCTTGGCCTTCTTCCGGGAGACCTTCCTCCCCTCTGGCTCCCCTTGGCCACGGTCGGGTGCTGCTGACTTGAAGAGCTTGAAGGCGATGCGAGCGTACATGACGACGATGAGGGCGAGGGGGGCCACATAGATGTGGGAGAAGAGGATGGTGGTGTAGATCCTCCTCATCCCTGTCTCAGGCCAGGCCTCCCAACAGGAGTAGAGGGGGTAGGAGTTGTTGTAGGTGTCCACCATGAAGTGGTGCTCCTCCCTGGTGACGGTCAGGGTGATGGCAGAGGGGCACATGATGAGCAGGGCCAGCACCCAGATGACAGCGATGGTCACCAGGGCTTTCCTCAGAGTCAGCTTCTGACGGAAGGGGTGGACAATGCAGCGAAACCTGTGGGAGGGCAGGTGGTGTTAGATTTGGGTGCCTGGTGGGACGTCCCTGGGAAGGAGGGTGCCCGGGACCCAGGAGTGGGAAGGGGAGGGTGAGGTGTGTTGCTCTTTACATATGGCTTTTGGTGGCAGAGATCGCTTGGGATCTCTCTGGCTTTGGTGCTTTCAGCCTGAGGTGGGGAAGGACACCTTGCTGGCCTGCCCCACGGACAGCTTTGTGGTCCTCCTGATTGAGCTGGGACATGCTCCTGACATCCCTGTGAGCTTTCCCATGGTGGAAACAGCACGGGACACCTCAACATGCAGGGGGTGGCTTAGTTGTCATGTCCCCCACATCCCTGTGCCAACGTACCTCTCCACGGCGATGGCCACCAAGGTGAAAACAGAGGCGGAGACGGACATACCCTGCACCAGGCCGCTCATTTTGCACATGGTGTTGTCAAAGGGCCAACCTGCGAGGGGACACCAGGGGGGCTGTAGGTGCCTTTGGCTCGTCTGGGTCCATCAGCAGCACCATCTAGATGTCCCCATCCACCATGTCATTGCTGGAGGATGCGAAGTCATGCTCGGAAGTGGAGAGGGGCTGCATTTTTGGCTCATATGGAGCCTCCAGCAGTACAGACACTTAGAAAGAAACCCTAAAATTGGCAAGAGACGCGTGTATGGTGCTCCATAGAAACTCAAGGAGCGCAGCAGTTGTCATGTCTCCAACCCTTACGCAGGCCTTGAGCTGTTATCACAGGGACCGGCCTTTGGATCCTCAATCAGAAGGGCTTTCACCTTGTTTCTTGACCCCAACGCTAAGGCGTTGGCAGTAAATAAATTGCACCCCATAATAAACAAACCAACAAATACAGACTCTGCCCCATGCCCTGGCTGCTGCTTTGGCCAGACTCTGCCAACCGTGCTGATGTCACCTCTCTGTCTTTGGAAAGGTCAGCAGGGAAGGCCGAGCCAGCATGGGAGAAGATCGATGCAAGAAGAGTTTTTCAGTGTTGCTTGATTGAGAACTTTAAATAAATGGGTAAATGCAGCTTTGAGGTCACACTTACTTTGCCAAGAGTATTCAAAACCTAAAGAAGTTGTGTCTCTGATGAGATGCCTCTCATCAGATGCGGTTGAGTGGGCCACCACCTGCTCTCCTCATCCTCAGTATAAAAAAAAATCACCCACAGGAATGATGTTCCCCACCACTTTCTCTCCCCCTTCCAGCTTGCATCTCACCCCTCCACTGCCCCGCTCACCCGTGATGAGGTTGTCCACCAAGGTGGTGGGCATGCAGAAGATGCCCACCAGCAGATCGCTGATGGCCAGGTTGAGGATGAACATGTTGGTGACCGTCCGCATCTGGCGGTTCTTCACCACGATGAAGCACACCAGGAAGTTGCCGATCATGCACATGAAGAAGATGAAGGAGTAGGCCAGGATGAACATGGCGGCCACGGGGGAGGAGTGCTGGTAGTACGCCGAGAAGGTGTAGTTCTCCCTCTGGAGGTGGCTCTTGCTTGCAGTGGAGTTGGGCCAACTGCTGTTGGAAGGGCCTGGGGAAGCGAAGGCAGGAGAATGAAGCTGGGAGAATCGTAGGGGTTGGAAGGGCCCTCGAGAGCTCATGGGGTCCAACCCCCCTGCCAAAGCAGCTCCCCAGCTCAGATTGCACAGGTCGGCGTCCAGACGGGGCTGGAATCTCTCCAGAGAAGGAGACTCCAC
>VZTU01021825.1:2015-13848 GCA_013400835.1 Zapornia atra | reverse complement strand
TCCAGGCCCTTAATCATCTTGGTAGCCCTTCTCTGGACTCTCTCCAGGAGATCCCTGGCTTTTTTATCCTAGGGAGCCCAGAACTGGACACAATACTCCAGGTGGGGCCTGACCAGGGCAGAGTAGAGGGGGAGGATCACCTCCTTTGACCTGCTGGACACACTCCTCCTGATGCCCCCCAGGATCCCATTGGCTCTCTCAGCCCCCAGTGCACACTGCTGGCTCATGGCCAACCTGTCATCAACCAGGACCCCCAGGTCCTTCTCCACAGAGCTCCTCTCCAGCAGGTCATCCTCCAGCCTGTACTGATACAGATGGTTATTCCTCCCCAGGTGCAAGACTCTACACTTGCTCTTGTTGAATTTCATTAGGTTTCTCCCTGCCCAGCTCTCCAGCCTGTCCAGGTCTCTCTGGATGGCAGCGCAGTGTCCTGCGTGTCAGCCACCCCTCCCAGCTCTGGATCATCAGCACTTGCTGAGGGTGGGTGCTGTTCCCTCAGCAAGGTCATCGATGAAGTTATTGAACAGGACTGGACAAAAGAAGATAAAGTGATTATTCCCTTTGTGTCTTAATGCCCTGGGAGGTGGATTTTCGTATTCATACCAGTGCCCAGCCTGGCCGGGACGTGTCCTGCTGGGACCACCTCAGTGCCCTTGCAAGTCCCCTCCTCCTCGGGTTCCGTAGCCCCGAGTACCGCAGCTCCCTGTCTGAATCGCTGTTCGTTTTCTGTCATGTCCTTACTACTTTGTACCAGCGCTTCCATGAGGAACCACAGCAGCCCAGCAAAACACCCTCTTCTCCTGGGACATGTTATTTTAGGGATGACACGAGGAAGGAGAATCCACATCCCAACACTGCACCGTTCTGGCTGTGGGGGAGCTGCGTCCGCGCAGTCCCTGACAGGGCAGCCTGGGAGCATTCCTGCTCCTGGGCATCCGCTGCTACTTCTCCTTGAGCTTCCAAGGTTTTGAAATCCCTGAAAAATCTCCTTCCCCTGGGGGAAAGCTGTGATCCCCGCGGAAGGCAGGCTGGGGAAGAGGAAACCCTGCCCTCCCCTTAAGCAGAAAGCAGTAATCGCACACGATGCTGATCGTTATCTGGGACCCTGAGAGCGTCTGGTGGGGTGCGGTGGCATTTCGTGGGGAGAGATTTAGCAGGGGAGCAGCTCTGCGCAGCACCCACTCTCGGGCTCCCCCGGCTTCGTGCAGGCAGGGATGCAGGAGGACGCGGGGCACAGGCAGGAGCTGCCCGTGGCGGTGCCGGGGCTTCCTCCTCTCTAAGCCAGGCTGCGGTTTTGAGGCAGAAGAAGGAATATTTTCGCTTTAAGGCTCAGCCTAATCACCCCCAAGCCAGCGCTGCTCTGCAACAGCACTGCAAGGCTGCTGCATGGTGGGCGGCTGGATCATCCCCGTCCCCATCCCCGTGCCGGTGCTCACCATGCTTTTCCCAGTTGCTGGGATCGTTGGCTTCCACTACAGCCTCTGTAGCCCTGCCCAGGGTGCGGGATTTGGCCAACACGTTTCCAGCTGGCCTTCAGAAAGGGACCCAGGATGAGGGCGGGGAGGGGGAAGGAAGGTTTATCTGGAACGGGATGAAGGAGCCTCTGTGAGAGGCAAGGAAAGGGCAAGACGCTCCAGCTGGTCAGCATCAGGTGCACCAGCACCAAGTGGCTTCGTTCAGAGAGGTGGCAGTGAAGGCTGTAATGAGGTTGCCTGAAACGTACAATATTAAGCCCAAAACTTTGCTGGACTTTATCTCTTCGGGCCGTGACGTCCTGCGGCAGCAGCAGGAGGTGGGCAGCCTACGGCTGAGGAACCACAGGCGGTTTCAAGAGCCAGGAGGAAGGGAAGGGAAGGGGAGGGAAGGGAAGGAGTAAGGGACTGCCGAGCACCCGGGCTCGGCACGGGATGGATGGCTGGCTGGATGGGTCTGATTGGTGCTGACATCTCGGATGCAGTGATGAGGGGATTGGGGGCACTGGCTGGGGGGGAATGATGAGCTGCCGGCTCGCCTCCAGGAAAGCACCTCTGGGAAAGGCTGGGCTGGTAAAATAAGGGTCGGGGGGGATGGGGGAGGACATCTTTTGGGTGGATAAAATAAAATAGATCAGGACTTGGTACTCACCTCCAGCGCCCCGGCCCGGCTCCGGGGGCTGCATCGCCGGCGTGCAGGCAGAGGGGGATGCAGGGGGGGAGTATGTGCCGCCGGAGGAGGGGTAGTTTGTCCACGTCCCTCCCCCGGTCGTCCCCCCCCAGCCCCGGGCTGAGCTCCGGTCCCGCGGTGCCGCCGCGCCGGTTGCGGCTGATCTCGCCGGCTGCGGCGGAGAGGGGGTGGGCGGCGGGGGACCAGCCTCCCATTACCATGGATACAGGGGTACCCGCACGCATCATCACCCCCCTCCTCCCCCCCCACATCTGAGGCGGGGCGGGGAGCAGCGCACGGGAGACCAGGGACAAGCGGGAGCAGGTCTGCGCTGGGGAGGGTCGGGTCCCGCTTGCAGCCCCCCTGTGCCCACCCGCTGAGGGCACTGGGTGCCTCTCTCCCCTCCAGTTAACGGTGGATGTCCCTCCTGCCCATCCCGGGGGGTGTTTTGTGGGGGAAGCCCACTGCAAGCCCCGAAGTGAGTGGGGAGGACCCTCATTCCATGGGAATCACCCACAGGGTGGGGAAGGCAGCACAATCCTTAGGGATGCTGGTCCTGGCCCGAAGCTGCTCCGCTCTGGCTCCAGGTTCCTCCATCATGGCCAGCATCAATGTTTCCCCCTCTTCCTATGGTCTTCCACCAAAGTTTGTCTTTGGCAAGTAGTCTAGAAGCCAAATGTTCCCAGTATTAACCCTTCCTGGCTGCACCCAGCGCTGGGAGGCGCTTGTCCCTTAAGGACACAAAGCAACAGACACAGGGGAGATTTAAAGACGGAAATTTGAGATGAGACCTGGGATTTTTCCCAGGAGTTGGTTGCTGGGGGATTTTCTTTGCAGGCATTCGGCTGCCAAGGGACACCAGTGTGCCTGGCAGTGCCCCCCCTCCCCACCAAGAAGCCACCCTCCATGGGCTGCCTCCCACAGCTTCTTTCTTCCTTGGAAAGGAAGCAGCGCATCTTTTAAGACCCACATGGCAGGGGAGGTGGGTGCACACTTCTGGGGACCCCCATGGGGTGAGCAGGGACATCCTGCTGTTGGGGCACTTTGATTTCCACAGTGTAGAGTCATGGGAGGGTCATGCAGGTAAGATCCAGCAGAGCTGTGGGGGTCTGCAAAAGGGGCTGCTTTAAGGAAAAAGGCAACAGATAATTCAAATTTAAGACACAAAAAGGCACGTAAGAGGAAAACATTTAATCAGGCACTCAGCACACTGCAGTGTCAGCGATTCCAGGGGCAACACTTATGCCCCAGGGATGTCCCCCACCATCCCAACCCTGGCTGCTCCCCATCACCCACCAGGCAGGAGAGATGCAGCTGAACATCCAACTCCCCCAGTTTTACCTAAAACCTCACACCACATGCATCCCAGCTCCTTTGCCTGCCCAAAAAGCGGGAGGATCCCACCTTGGGAGCCAGCAGAGCCATCCCTTTGCACAGGAGCCCCTCTGCTTGCATCGTCCTAAGGAAAAGAGGCAGCACATGGCTTCCTGGCTGCAGATTTGGGACAGAAACAGCGGCGTAGCAGAGACCGAACTAAGCCTAACCACTCTCAGGGGCAGTCATGCCTGGGGAGAGCTCACACAGCCCTCTGTGGGCATCCCAAGACACACCCCCCCCCAGCCTCAGGCTTTGGGGACAGGCTCCTCCGGTGACAGCAGCAGATCAAAGGGGACGAGGGGCCGGATCAGCAGCCGCATCTCAGGGATGACGGGGTTCGCCCGCAGGTTGAGGCTCCGCAGCGACGTCATGGAGGCCAGCTTCTCTGCTGGCACCTCTGCAAGGAAACAGAGCGCCTCCAGGTGAGCATCCATCCCGGGGGGGGGGGAAATTTAGAGCAGCAAGAGGGGTAGGAAGCCACGGCAAGGTGGGTGCGCTGGAGCAAAGCCTGCTCCCAATGGGTCCCCAGGCTTCTATCAAACCAGGAACCTGCTGGCAAGGCACAGGCAACGTGACATTAAAGGTGGGTGCTGCTCTCTGGTCCTCCCAGTCATAGAATCATAGAATGGTCTGGGTTGGAAGGGACCCCAAGGATCACAGAGCTCCAACCCCTCTGCCACAGGCAGGGACACCAACCTCAGGCCTGGATCTACACAAGGTTGCCCAGGGCCCCATCCAACCTGGCCTTGAACACCTTCAGGGACGGGGCATCCACTACTTCTCTGGGCAGCCTGTTCCAGCCCCTCACCACTCTCTCTGTAAAAAACTTTCCCCTAATATCTAATCTAAACCTTCCTTCCTTTAGTTTTAATCCATTCCCCCTTGTCCTGCCATTGTCTATCCTTTTAATAAGTTGAATCCCCTCCTGTTTCTCTGCTCCCTTCAAAAACCCAACAAACCAACCCCAACAAACCCTGCTGGGGTGCTGAACTGGTATTCCAAGACTTTTCTGCCTGGTTTTATTCCCAGCAGTGCAGTGCCTGGGAGCGCTCACCAGGCTGTGGGGGGAGCATGTGCTCTTTGCCCTCATCAGTGGGACAGGCTGCAGAGCATCTCTCAGCCATTGCCAGGCACCCTCTTGTTTCACAATTTCTATCAATCTGGGCGTTTTCTTTTAGAAGGGGTTTCTAAAGGAATCCCTTTCTTAGGTTAAAAGACAGATGCAGGTGTCTAGGTGGTCCTGCTGCAAACCCACTGAGAGTAGAGGAATAAGGCTGAATCAAAAAACTTACCATTAAGATCATTAAAAGTGGATATATTTAGCTTTTTTTTTGGTTATAAATCACAATATTTGGGGCTCAAAAAGCCCACCTGCCCAAGTTCACCAAGAAAAGGCCACCAAAAATGACAAGAGCCCTTTGTTACCCCCAGCTCTGATTTCTCCTGCCAATACTTGAGGCAGAGCCACGGTGCTGTAGTTACAGCTGGGCAGGTGATTATGCAATTTTTAAACCTTACCTGATGATGGAAAAAAAGACTGAAACACCTTGATAGCTACCCCCCCACACACACACACTTCTTTCTCCTGGGGAGAGCAGCTCTGTTTTCTGTAATACACCTATTTTGTGGGAGCACATCTCTCCATCAGGCTGAGCTTCCCATGGATTGGTTTATTTCTAACCCTTTGCAGTGGGTTCGGTCACCGCCTCTCCCTTGTATCATTTTATTATCCCCCCCCTTTGATCCACAGCTACCCTTTTTAATATATTTTTGATCATATCTCAAATAGCTACTTATTTATTTAATATCTTTTAGACAGAACTTCCCCTTGAATCATCTCCCAAGGCCATGCAGAGCAATAAACCCCCATCCTACTTACATTTAAGGAGCTGAAGAAAGTATTTTAGGGAGCAAGCCGTGCCCATGGGTGGGAACAGCCCAGCTCTTGCAGCTGCATTCAAGTTAAGGAGCAGTGACTCACCCCTGGCATGAAGCGACACGCAAGGGCAGAGCCTATAGCTCTGTTCTATAGGGCCATGCCTCTGTGAGAGACCTGTAGCATGGCTTGCCAGCTCCCCAAAGGATAAGGCACTCATGTTCAAGCCTGAATTATTCATACTGGATTCATTAAGTGAAAATAAAAAAGAGGGGAAAGGGTTTGGGGTTTTTTTTTTTTCATAATTGGTCTCACAAGGTCTCCAGCATCCCTCCTTACTGCCTCAACATCTTCTGCATCAAGCCATGAGTGAAGGGATACAGGAAAAGAGAAGCTAGAGCTTCAGGCTCAAAAAAACCCACAGCCTTGCAGGCTTGGGAGCTGAAAATGCTAATTAGTTATTACTCTAATTAGCAGGGAAAGAGTTAAAAGCACTGACATTAATATATACCTAATTGCACTCCAGAGTTAAGAGTTCATTGAGAGGAAAAGGGCAGATAGATGATAGCACTAAATATCTCCTTAATGGAGGCAGTCATTAATTAATCCTCTTTTTCTCCTGTTCCCCTTTACCTGGAAAACATCTACCTACCAGCTTGAGCTCAATGTGTCTTAGCAGAAGAGCCAGCTCTCCTTCTGCACGTGCTTTCAACACAGCTATCAGACCCTTGAGCATCACTGAAAGGATGAGCAGGAATGGCACATAGCAGGGGGTACTGCACCAAAACAACCCAGGCTATCTGTAGGTAGGGAAAGAGGAGGGAAACCCCCTCCTAATCTTCACATCCCACCCCCTACTCAAAATCCATAAAGGGTCTTTTCCTCCCCCACCAGGCTTTTGTCTGGAGCAGGGTCCTCAGCTCGTTGTGGGGCTAAGTGGCACAACCTGGGTCCCAAATTATAAAAGGCAGCAAAAATATTACTTGTCCCTGATGTTGAGCTGGCTGGGGGGGGTGGGTGCTGCTGTAGGGGAGCAGCCCTGGGTGAGCCTTCAGCTACCTTAAGAGCTTCTGGAAGGATACCCTAGCTGCAGTGTGTGAGTTCTAGGTGCACGTGGTGGTGGGAAAGAGATGTTCTCTCCTGCAGCTTAATCTCCTGGAGTAAAATCAGTGCTGAGGGCTTAAATCCTACTTGGCTGTTAAGGGAAATCAAAATTTGAGTTTGTTAACTCAAGCTGGTGGGCTTCCCTTAATTATCATTCTTCTGTTGTGCCAGGCCAGTGTGGGAAGGAAAGGTATATATAAGTACAAGCTCATAAATAATGCTTAAAGCTGTATTAGCATATAAAAATGCAGAAACTGGCTGCAATGCCCCTGGCTTTCTAGTCTCTACCTCCTCCTTCCCAGAGAATGCATAAACCAGGCTAATCTTATCTATTTCTGCAGCCAGCCAGCCAGTGCTGTGCTCATCCCTTTGATATGTCCCCAAAACACTTTGGCTTGCAATGATTAATTCCTACCCTGTTGTTATTTTTTTTCCTGTGTCTGATAACTGCATCTGAGGTGGTGACCAAGCCTAGCAGCTGGGTTTTCTAGTTCCCCTCTCTCCTGGGATTAATCTGGTTGGTTCCAACCCCCTTGGTGCATCTCTTCCTCCCTGCATTTAAGTGACAAGTGGGGGGGGAGTAGAAAGCAATAAAAGCTGCATTTCCTTCTGGCAGCAGCCTGCTCACACGAAACGTGAAGGAAATATGAAGTGTGGAGACCTCAGCTCTTGTGCTGAGTCCTATTGAAGTTGGTCAGTTAAGCTTGGAAAGTGGTGGAGGGATTAGAAGTGAGAGGAATCTCTCTGGATGGGGGGAGAGGAGGAAAGAAAAAAGGGTGAGAGGGGAAAAAAAACCCACCAAGCACCCAGATATTTTGTTGGCTCTTCTGGAAAGGGTATTCAATGTCTATGGGAGAGCTGCTGGTGCTGTTCATAAAACTCATGTTGAGAGCAGCAGCTTCCCCAGCAGTCGCCAAAGCTGTCCCTGAGAAAGCAGCCCAAGGGAGTGCACTCGGTATTTGCCTCCCCAGGGATCCACGTGGGATGCTCCAGCCTGGACTCTTTGAAAGCCTGCTTTTAGATAAATCCCCTTTTACCTAAACACAGCAGCTGCCCCCTTTGCCCTGTTTTCAGGGACTCCAAAGGCTTCAGCTTTGTGTGTGAAAGCTTTTCCTCTGACTGCAGGCTCAGGGTACGAGCGGCTCTTACCGTTCCTTTTACTTCACTTTTTTTTGAGGGGGGGGGGTTGTAGTGGCTCCTACTTGCTCTGGGAAATGTTCAGGTGGGCTTGTGCCCTTCCTTTTCCTGGCAGCAAACAGTCCTGCACCCTTGAGACCGGATTCTGCAGCCACATCTCTCATTTCTTCCTCAAACCAAGCTGGCATCCTTCCCTTCCCGGGGATGTGCATCATCACCCGGCCAGCTTGGGGTGATGCTCATCCTTACCTCCACCTCCTCCTCACCTGTGATCTCATTCTCTTCCAGGTCAATGGTTTCCAGTGTGGCAACGGCGACCAGGGGCTCGGGGAAGCTGCGGAATCTGTTGCGGGAGAGGTTGATGGCGCGGAGGTGCAGCAGGGAGGTGNGGAGGTGCAGAAGGGGGGTGGGCTCCGGGGGGAGGCGGTGCAGGTAGTTGCCTGCCAGGTTGAGCTCTGATGTTTGGGGGTGGGGGGGACACACAGACAGAGGGGGTGGAAAGATGAGGGAAGATAATGAATGTGTAGCCTCATTTGTATTGCTGGGTGCAGCAATGGGGGGTTTTTTCTTCCTCCAAAAATGAGATGATTGTTAATTTTCCTGCTGGTCTCTGTGGCTTGCTGTTGTGGTTCTGTCTGCTGTGGGTACTGCTATGGGGAGCGGTGTGTTTCCTGGCTGCCTTGGGCTTTTCTAATGGAACCCTGGCAGCAATCTGTGAGCAGGGACCAGAGAAATAAGCAGCACTTCTGAGTGAGGTGGCTGCAATTCTGCAATCCCCCCCACCTCCCTGAACGCTCTACCATGGCTTAAGGCTAATTTCCTACCCTCACGTGCCTGACCCCCTTCTGAGATATAAACACAGGGGTGGAGAGAATGTGTTCATCAGCAAAAAAATACCTAGTCTGCAGGATTTAACCCACTGTGAGGCTTTGACCCCCTCAAAAAATAAGGTTCTGTGGGGCTGGGAGCCGCACTCCTGCAGGAAAGGCCAGCAGCTGTGGGGATGGGCACCCCCAAACCCCTCTGTCCCAGTGCCCTTCTCCAGTGACACAGTGGCTTTCTGCTCTATAAATACACCCCAGAGCAAGCCAACCTGCCCCTGCTAATACCAGGTATTTATAGGTCCTGCCCAGTTCAGGCTGGTCCCCAGACCCCCTGCAAAAGCCCAGCAGAGGCCTGGCACATTCATCACCCCAGTGATTTGTACACTAGTTGATCTAAATCCTTGCTAGGAAATTAAAACCCCTCGCCCCCCCACACACACCCCCAGCCCCCCCTCTTCCCCTTGGGGCTCACTGTGCTGTCTAGAAAATGAGAATTGATTTCCTTTGCTCAGCATGTTCCTGTTTTCCCTCCAGCCTCCGGGGAGTTACGGCAGATGATGCTCCAGCTCCGGTACCGCATGGGAAGCCTCCCCAGCCACCCGCCGTGGCAGCGCTCCCCTGGAACATTTATGAGCACAGCCTGTGCTTTTAAGAGCTGCCAGAGCCCGGGGTGCTGCTGTGGGCAGGCAAAGCCCCCCTGGTGCAGACCCCAGGGTTCAAAACCAGCAGCACTGGATGGCCTGGATGCTGGTGTGACCGTGCTCTCAGCAGAGCAGCTCCTGGCTGCTTTTGCTGGGCTCTGCAGGGATGTGTCCCCATGGCACCAGCCATACATTGATGGTCATCCCTGTCTCCCACAGCGAGTGGAGAGAGAGCAACTATTGCTGACGTCTCATGACGAGGACTTATTAGCCAGCAGCAAGCCAGAGTGCCTTCTGCCACCCAAAAAACCCCGTGTCTGCCACGCACCGGTATGCCTGGACTGCCTGTTCCTCTTCCAGCCCCATCCTCGGAGGGAGATGGAGCGTGAGGGAGCCCCACATCAGCCCAGCTTCAGCTGGAAGGTGGCAGTAGATGAGCTTGGGAGGGTGGGTGAGGATGAAAGGGCCAGAAAGCGTAAAGAAGAATGTAGTTTTGTGGGTGCCTGGAGTGTGGGTGCGTATGAGGAGTAGTGAAAACCGCAGTGGGGAAACTCTCCTGTCCCCTCTGCAGCAATCTGGAGGCTCTTTGCTGTGTTNNNGCATCTGGGTGCTTTGTTCTGTGTTTTGGGGGGGGGGGGTTGGAAGGGGCCCTCATGAAGCAGTGGGGCTGTCCCTTACCTCTCAGCTGGCTGAAGGTGGTGACGAAGCGGCTGGTGAGGGACTTGAGCTCGTTATTTGCCAGGGAGATGCGGTGGATCCCCTCGGTGACGCTCCTCATGGCTTTGTAGATGCCCACGGGGAAGGTCATCAGCTTACAGTTGGCCAGATCTGTCCCCAGAGAGACCCAGGCACCCAATAAAGCACCCCAGCTGGGATGCAGTGATGCTTTCCATCTTGCTTTCTACCCTTCAGTGCTCAGGTTGCCCATCTAGGTGCTGCTGTCATGTCCCCTGCTGTGCTTCCCTCTGTCACGAGGATCTTTACAGTGCTCATGGAGGTGATCACAGAGCTTATTCCCATCAGCGGTGCTAAGCCTGTTACACCTCAATGTGTTCAGCTCTGAATCACATCTCAAATGGCCTTTGGAGACCCTCAGCCAGCCTGTCTGTGTCTCATCACAACTTCAGCGACCCCCCCCACTCCTCTGTCCCTAACCCCCCCACCGGGGATGGTGAAGCACTGCTGAGCAGGATGAGGATGGAGCAGGGCTTTCCGTGTCTGGATTTATCCTGGCAATGGGGAAGGGGGGAAAAGATTTGGCTGTGCTTCTTGCCTGTTGGTGTGTCTTTAACGTGCTCCAAGTTGCTTCTGTGTTCCCTCCCAAGGATGGATCCCTGTATCCTAGCCATGGGATGCTTTGCTGCCTGCTTCCTCCCCAAAGCCATGGTGGGGGCCGCACAAGCTCGGTCCTCCCGTGCTTACCATCTTGCTCCAGAGGATGCCAAGAGACTGAGCTGCGGAGCTCTGACTCTCTGTGTGCTCTGGTTTACACCCCAGGGCTGGGAATCCAGCACGTGTAAACCCCAGCAGCTTTCAGCTCCCTCTCCTGAGGAGCTGTGTGTGCGTCTCCCATGTTCGCTAGGAACGGTGTGATTACAGAGATCTGGTGTGGGGAGAGGCCAGGCTGGGGGATTTTATCCCTGGGGTATGTCCCTGGGGATTATGTGCCATTGCTGGGAGCCCATTCAAGCTTTGGGAGGGGGGGCCTGGGAGCCCTTTGCGGCGCCTTTCCCATTCCTGGGAGTGCAGAAGCCTTGGGTGCAGCACCCAAGCGTGTGGCCCATGGCTTTTTTAGACCATAGCAGCTGAAAATAGAACCCTTCTCCTGGATACCCGATCCCACCACCCCCCCCACCCCGCTCCGTGCCCCAAGCAGGAGCCGTGCTGCAGTGACAGGGCTTACCAAGGGAGTCGGTTTTGTTCTCCACCGTGTCGTTCACCTTCCTGGCCACCCGGGCCACTGCCTCGCCCATCTTCCTCTGCATGCGGGCACCCGGCCCCGCCAAGGGCACGCGTTGGCTGGGGAGATCCGTGGCTGGAGGGAAACCAGCTGTGCTGGGCTCTCTGGAGAGAGGGCTGCTAAAAATAACCATGGGGATCAGCATTCCCGAGGGAGGGGAGGCAGGCAGGCTGCTCTGAGGCTGGCATGGCCCTGATGGTATGAGATTCCCAGCTTTCCAGGATGGTACGTTTAGGATACGGGGGATACATGCCCTTCTCTTGTTTGGGGTATAGGGAGGTGTCCTCTTTTCTGGTGGTCTGAGCCTAGCGTGGCCCTCAGGATGCAGGACTCCACCCTTTCCAGGCTGGTGCTTTGGGGTATGGGGATGTGTCCCTTTTCCTAGTGAACCGGGGATGATATAGCCCTCGGGGTGGGGGTTTCCCAACTTTTTAGGTTGGTATGTTTGGGATATGGGAATGCCTCATCTTTCCTGGTGACACTTGTTAGCTAAAATCTTTGGGCAGAAGGAGCCGTGGGCACGAGGCCCCTCCTGACGCGGGGAGCGTCCCCGGGAGAAGCCGAGTCACACACACACCCACCCACCCGAAAAAAACCAAACTCAAAACCAAACCCAACCCCTCTTCCCACGCCGGGAGTCGAACCCGGGCCGCCTGGGTGAAAGCCAGGAATCCTCACCGCTAGACCACGTGGGAGGGCGCGGGCAGCGGCGCCCACCCCCGCGCCTGCCCCCTGCCGGCGGCGGCCGGGGCGGGGAGCGGAGCGGAGCGGA
>VZTU01021822.1:124475-135435 GCA_013400835.1 Zapornia atra | reverse complement strand
TATGTAAAGATGTGGTCTGTAACCAACAACTTCTCTCTTGTGAGACCAGCTTCTGGAGAACTGAAGCTATGAGCAGGTGTCAGTGCCATGTCATGCAGTGATTACATCTAGACTGACATTCCCAACCAACAGATGTGCTCGTGTGAAGAAATACACAATTCAGAGAAGCCCTGTAATCTGTGATCTGAGACCTCAAGCTCACCACAGATCTTCCAGATTCCCATTCAGCATGTATCATTTGGCTGACTTCAGAGATAAAAACCTGTTGCACTGTGCTTAAACTGGAAAGCAGCACTGCATAGGGAAGCAGGATACTTTTGTGAAAGTGTATTGCCTTCCTGCCACTTCTAGCAGCAAGATGGAAAGGGCACAAACTACATGGAGTAGAAGTTAGTTATGACACTTAAACTACTGGAAAGTGCCTGTGATAAGCTTGCTAAAGAGCTTATATGTAACTAGAACAGAGAAAGATTTATTTTTTTAAAGGGGAAACTTATTAAAAAAATACTTGTTATAAATGGTTTCCCTCCATTTTTTTTTTGTTGCTGCTTAGGCTGTAAAAACACTAATTGAAGAGACAATGAAGGTAATATGAAAGTGCACATCTGGAATAAGAACTTTGTAGAGTTGAAGGGAGCATCTTTGTTCCACAGACTTGCCAGAACTTCTGAACTGAATTTTTTGTCCTGCCAGTTCCTAGAATAAAACTGTAAATAAAGCAAATAACTTTGGTGTTTCAGAGTCTATTTTAGATACTGGGTATTGGAATCTAAAGGGAAGGTTTCCTTTGGCTCATGTGTACATTAATCACAATTCTGTGTAGGAGAAATACGCAGCTTGTTGTCTTGGAACACATTTATGTAAGTTTGTGTCTTAAAACCCAGACAGAAATATTCTTTTTATTGCATTTAAAATAAAAAAAAAAAAGGGGGGAGGAGGAGAATTTTTAGTGGGAAGTACTATAACCTTATCTAAGCTTTAAATCTCTGTGCATTAAAAGAGAGATATGAAGTATTTGAAGGATTGAATGATGAAATTCCTAATATTCTCATTAAGGCTTTCATGGCATGCTCATAGGGGAGAGCAGGCAAAGTAATCACAATGACAATGAAGATTTTTATGATTGAAAAAGGTAAAAACAAAGCATGGCACTAGCATGTCGTATGCATTAGTTTGATTCCAAACTATTCCCTGAAGAGTTCTGGTAGAGAAGTGAAGACTCATTTATTCAGAGGAGCAGGGACAATACCCAGTTCTAGCTCTGCAGTAAACACTTGTCTGTTTCAGAAATTGGGACTTAATCCTAGCTTAATGAACTGTCAAAAATGAAAATTGTAGCACCTGTTCTTAGAGAAAGGAATTTCAAACCTGAGTTGGAAAAACCAATGTGGTCCAGGAAAATCAAGAGTGTTTTCCTTGGTTGTTTTTTAGTTTTGTTGTTGTTTGGTTTTTTGGTTTGTTTTTTTAAAGGCAAGGTTATTGAAACTGACTTCTTTGATGTAAGCCGCATTTATGGGTTGTTCAACTCTGTTCACTTCAATAAACTATTATTCATGGAGCAGCTTTGAAACAGATCAGTTAATAGGATTGAAATGCTAAGGTAAATCCAGCTAATTATAACCAAAGTACTAAAGTTTAGTGATGCTTTTTCTTTGGAAATGTGCATTTGGAATAATTCCTGTAGTTTACATGAAGAATTGTTAATGCTTTACTTTCACCTCTTTATTTCCCCCTTTCTTTCCCAATGTGATTGCGTTCACTGTAATCACACAGAAATGCTTTTGTAAACTTCACTAATAATGGCAAAACACATGAGATGATGGGTTGCAGAAGCAGTGACAGCCTGAAAATTTGCTGCTTTGGATACTTTGTTAATGGCTTCTGCATTCTTCTTAGCTGCATTGTTCTCTTATTTGTAAGGCTGAGTGTATGCAGAGAATAAATGTGTGCAAGTAGAAACAAGTTAAAAGAAAATAAACGTAGCCTATAATATAAGGGTGTAAAAGAAAGCAAGAGAACATAATACATTCCAGTCTGGAAGGATTTGCCTTTTTAACCATAAACTCTCATCTAACGTCGGGATTGAAGTGGTGAAATTCAAGCAGTGGCTGCAGTTCTGCATTTCATTGGCTTGGTGTCCCCATATGAACTTCTGAAAAGAATTCAAAGAGTAGTATAGTATGTGTCTTTAGGGGCATACATGAGATACGAGGTATCAGCTTCCATGTGATCATGACTTCTGAAGTCTCTGTTCCTGAATGAAGAAATGGATAATGGAAATTGCAACTTGTGTTTCTCTTATGAAGACTGAGTTATTTGAAGATAAATATGTGTTCACTTAAACAAGCACCCTGTGTAAGGAAGAGGCTACTTTTCAGTGTGAAGACAGTCCTTTTAGCTGTTCAATCAAATAGTTTCTAGCTTTATGATGAATTATCTGAAGTGCATTCACAACCTGTAATTAAATCGTTCTTTTAAAAACTTAATAAGGCGCAAATAAAGATCACTTACATTTTTGCATGTCTTTCAAAACATAGCAAAAAAGAAAATGTCAAAGCAAACTAGGAGTAAGAAATCAGCATTCCCAGATTTGCAGAAGCATGCAAAGAGGGAATAGGTATGTCAGGGTGTTTTTTGTGACCAAGGATGTGCTAACCTTGCTGACAAAGAATAATTTTCTTAAAATTTCTTAGAAATTCAAGAATCCTTTTTAACTTTAGGTTAATTAAGAAAACCTTTAGGAAGCACACCCCATGTAGCGTATTTCCTAATACAAAAACACGAGCAAACAACTGTGTGTTCAGGGAGTAAAGTCCTCTGTGATAACCCGAAATAATAATGTTGTTCTTTCTCAAGTATAATTTCTTATGCTGCCATTGTCATCTAAATTATCTTTACCCAATCTCTTTCAGGAGCCGGTGGCTGGTCTCCACTGGACTCAAATGAGCAGCAATGGCTCCAGGTTGATCTGGGAGACAGAGTGGAGATTGTCGCGGTGGCTACCCAGGGCAGGTATGGGAGCTCAGACTGGGTAACCAGCTATACGCTGATGTTCAGCGACACCGGCCGCAACTGGAAACAATACAGACAAGATGACACCATCTGGGTAGGTCTGAATCATGGATGCCTTTGGCCCCAGATCTTTCTGATTCAGGTTTATTTTGGCATTTGGAGAAGTGGCTTCAGTTTCAAATCAGAGGAGTGCTGTAGTGGACAGAGAGCAGACCTGAGTTGAGTCTACAGAGTGTTTTGATCTAAATGGGTTAAGTCGCCCACTCTGTGTAATACAAGTTTAGACCCTCAGGGCTACATTGTTTTCCAGACTGTGATGATGCTCAGGGCACTCAAAATGACCTGCACTCTTCTGTGCCTGGTTGGCTTTGATTCAGGCACATCAGGGTAAATGGGGCTAATCACCTAGATGCTTTCTCCAGGAAATATGGAAATGAAGTCTGTATCTTACACTGGCTTGCTGGCCAGAACAACAGAGCTCATGCTGGGGGAGGTGGGTGGTAAATTGCTCCTCACCTGGAGAAGCCTGGCACTGCAGCATGAGTTGTGGAATGATTTAGCAGCTACCCTAAAAGTGCTCAAGGCCTTTCCTAAAATTTTAATGCAGATTTGACTCATGCTGCATTGCAAGTCCAATTTGTGGCCATGCCAGGTGCTGTCAGCAGGACTGTGTGCAGTAATAATGCCACCTCAGGTGTGGATGGAGAAGTTTAAAAGTCGTCTTTTCATATGGAAAATATGAATTGCTATTGAATAGTTAATGACTGGCAGCGTCCTCTCTGTGCTATATTCTTGCTTTCTGAGAATCAGTAGCTTTGGTAACATGATGATATATTGTGGTAAATGATACATATTCTTAATGGAAATGAATTGGAATGCTTTAAGGGTGATCAAATAGATTTCTGCTTTTGTCTTAATTTTTTCTTCGGTTAACAGCTTCGTTAAATGCTGTGTCTCAAAAGTGGATTTTGCTTCCATAACATATTGATTGTGAACGAGGAGAGTTGTGTGCAGCAGGAAGAGGGAAGAAGGGTTGCTTAATTTTTTCCAGAGCACATTGCAGTCTGTGGGGATGTCTGTACAGGAAGGTTAACTTCTGTGGTTGTAAAATCCATTGCATTGCCACTGTCTTAATTTTATCATGGTTTGATTTAGGGAAAGCTAATGAAATCCTTCTTCATAAAGTTGTCAAATGTGGCCCTGCTCCACCTGTCACTTGACGTTAGGCTGATTTTGCTTCAGATACTTATACTTTTTTTTTTAATGTTTAGAAACAATGGAATTGTGTTCTGGACTGAATATATCCATATAATGTGGCTCTTCTACCCTTAGGGCTCAGAAATCCAGAACTGAGATTGTTAATTTTTTTGTTACAGACTTGCTGTCATAAAGAGCTTCCTTCTCTGAAATACTACATACCTTGTTAAAATTTTATATAGAGACAAATTATTTTTTTCTTACATGTTTATCTTTTAAGTCCTTCCCGTTTTGGAAAGCCTTGGCCTTTTTATTTTCTTTTGTATGCTTTTCTTTTTAAACAGAAATTTAAAAAGACAACCTGTAGAATTTACCATAGCAAATCTTTGTGCCCTGAGGATCCAATTTTGTGAGTTTCTGATCTGGCACCTAATATTGTGCACCAGAATAAGAACAAGCCCAGCAGGCATTTAACAGTGAATTAGGAATTATGAAGAACCTGAACTCTTGTTTTACTAAGTGATCAGGCATGAAGGTGATTCAGAGCAGACCCTGAAGTTTTAAAGCTTCAGTAGCTGTGGAAGCCTGATTTCTGGCAGGTGGAGGTTGGGGTGTGGGGTGTGTTTCTATGCTTTTCTAATGGAAACTGCTGTAGGCTACAGAGGAGAAATGAATAGAATTTGGATATGGAAAAGTCAATGCTGCAGAAAGTATTTGGATATTCTTCCCCTTGCATTAGTTACTCGAAGTCACACTGACCATGCAGACCAGTAACGCAATTCCAGGCTAGAAGAGCAGTTTCTTCCACATCTCCTAGCAGAGGGCTTGAAGCCATTGTTAGGATGCATTACCAAACTTCACTCTTGGAAGAATGTGAAACTGAAACTCCAAAGGAGGCTCATTTGACACTTCATTAGACTCTTCAGTCCAACTAAACTGGCAAGTCTCATTAACACCTAGGAGTTTTGTAAGCCTGCCCATGGAATTAATGAAAATCAAGAATTAATTCTGCACAATTTTTATTCTAACTGAAGAGCATTGATTCTTTCTTTCCTGGTACTTTTGGATTTGTTTCACTGAATTAAATTAGATCTTGAGAGCCATTCAGAGCACAAAGAGGCAAGCTGAAGAGGCTTTCAGAAGCATGTACAGAATTATAATTTCAAATTTTGCAGCTTTTTAAAAATAATGACGGTAATACTTTCCTTAGGCTTTTTTCTAAGCAAGAATTAAAACAAGTGTGCTGTCCAGCCATATGTTGAAAGCTTTTCTATAGAAGGCAGACCCTTGGATGAAATGAGGGCAAACACCCATGGTGCTTGTCCTAAACACCTGGCTGTTCAGTAGCTGTAAGGGAGGTTCTGCATTGCACACCTCTAGGAAAGAACTGCTGCCCTTGATTTAAGGGAAGGCAATGGAGTGGATGTAGCATTGTGCAGGAACAGGAAGGCAGCACCACAGGGTAGGCTCCACTGTCGCAGCCTGTGACAGTGTACACTGTACCAGTCTCTCACAAAATTTGTAATCTCAACCTTGGGAATCTATTTCCCATTCTGTTTTGGTGGTGTGTGTGTGTGTCTGCGTCCTGATTTTTGTCTGGGTTGAGAATTAATATTCACAAGAAGTTGGGAGGGGACATAGCCATGATAGCCAGAGAGATACTCGATACCATGAGTATGTACACTGGGTATATCAGGGAGTAATTGGCCGGAGAGGACGAGTTGCTGCTCAGGAAATGGCGGGTTGTTGAGCTGGGGGTGGTGTGTGAATTGCATTGTGGATCAACAACTTTGTATATTCTTTTATAAGCTTTGTTGTTATTTTCCTCTCCCTTTGCTGTCCCAGGAAACTGTCCTTGCCCCAGCCCCTTAGTTTTGTATCTTTGTCTTCTGATTCTTCTCCCCATCCCGCGAGGAAGGGAGTATCCTATGTCAGGGCAGGGTGGCAAGTTACCAGGTTACCTCTCATCTACACGGAGCGGAGGGGTTAAAAATTTAGGTTATTGTGGAAAATATGCTACTTCAGAAATCTCAGGTGGTCGGGTGGGAAACACATGCAAACCCCTGCAGGCTTTAATTTTGAAGCTTTTTTCCTCTGTCCTTAGGACAGGATTGTAGTACACACTGTGTCCCTCAGGACTTTAGAGCTTTTTAAGATTTCCTTTGTAAAATTTCTGTGTATAGCTAAAAGGACTAGAATTTTACCTACTTCATTGCTTTGTTTCAGAAGCTGTGCTGTTCCTAATTTAAGAGGTGGTCAACACTGACTCATAGCTCAGATGAGGATGAGAAAGCTAAATCGTTATTGCCTGGAGATCATTAAACAACATCTGTATCAATATAAAATATTGATAGGCACCGGACCTGTCAGGTTCACTGATAGAGCTTCTACTTCAGTAAAACTAGCTGGAAGTTTATGCTTTGCTGTATGGATGTTACTGAATGCCTCACACCAATTGCTCATTGTTGACAACTGATCATTCATTTGCAGCTGTTGAAAGCAGAGATTATGTATGAATATATGGGACCTAGATAGTCTGGTGAGTTTGTTTTCTGAAGGCAATATAACTGTGGAGAGCCATTTGACAGAATAACAATATACTGAATTGCTGGAAAAGGAGGTTATAAGTGCCCACGTTTCAAGGCAAGCATTTCATTTCAAGCAGAAATTTGAGGTTTCATTTTGTTTTAATTTATTTAGGTTTCAGCAAAGGAAAACGAGGTCCTAAAATTTCTTCTCTACTTTTTGTTAAAATAAAATTGGCTGAAATCCTTAATCTCTGCTGAACCTGGGTCTGATTTGAACTGTAATTTCTCCCAGCCCATGTGCATGACCCAGAGATGAAGTTATGAGCTATTCTCAGCTGGCTGTACTGGAGGGCTGTCCTGGAGGAGGATGTACTAGCACAGTCTTTCCCTGCTGCACGTCATGCCCCATCGGCCACATTTGGTGGAGACAGCAGGAAGGCAGTAACTCCTTTCATAATCCCTGAGTAAATCTGCCCCAATGAAACTTTTCCTAATCATGTCTTCACAAACGCCTGATGCTCTGTATTGCAAGTGGTGCTGCGGAGCAGTTGTTTCCTGCCATCTGGCTGTAGGTTTTGTCCACCCATATGACATGTGTGTCCTTCAATGCATCTGAGACCTGGGTACATAAATTCTTTATTAGGCTGCAGATAGGACAGGCGTTTGCACAACAGTATATATGACATATCACTAGTAAAAATCCCTTGCTCTTTCTAGAGATTACAAGGCTTATTATCCTCCTCTCATGGCATGCATACAGCTCCCATCAACTTCACTGTTAATGAGTGCTGCATAGACAGATCGCAAGGAGAATCAGAAAACCTCTTACGTTTTCACTCAGCCTGTGTTTATGATGTTAGTAAATTCTGCAGCTGGAGTTGAAGACAAGACAGATTAGCCATTTAAAACTAATTTTCCAACCCCATTTGTATTTAAATAATCTTGTTACAAAAGGACTCTGTGGTTCAGAGCAAACTAGACTTATAATTATATTTTCAGTATGGATAAATCAGCTGTGTGTGGACACACTAGCTATTGATTGGAAGGCGTAAAGCATAAATCTTATTGCTTGTAACAAGTAAATGACTTTTCAGTGTTTTTAAGTGTTGAATAATTTAGAATTTACTTTACCTGCATACACACCACAGCTTGAGTCAGTCCAAATTGTGTATATTGCTAGGACAGAAGTGTGGGCAGTGATACGATGCTATTTCATTTTAGATAGCAAGTTTTTGTGCAATCTATATTGAAAAAGACTTTACAAAGTTGAAAAATGCAATTATGCAGGAAGAAACGAAGGAATGGTGAAGAGGAAGGCATAGATACATGCAACAAAAAGAAAAGATGTTCTTTAGACAAAGTTTTGAAAGAAGTAGTTGTGGAAACGGAGATATAGAGAGACTGCTCTGACAGTGGCAGAGAATGTCTTATGACAGTGAATCTCTGCAGAAGGGCAATGAAGGGGGAAAATGGCATAGGTAGCAAAGAGATACTTCATACTCTGGACAAACATATGCGCATACTTACACATATTAAGCAGAATTTTAGACATGACTGTTAGTTGAAGCCTCTTACACATCTGTCAACTTCCCATGGAATAAAGAAGGTGGCTTCATGTAGGAGGACGACTGTGAGCCCTAACCCCAAAGCTGGATCACAAGATAAGGAGGTACAATTCTGCTGTTGGACCATGGCACCTGGGACATGAAGAGAGCAGAACAGAGCTTCCCCCATAGAGAGGTGTCACTATGTTAGTCCCACTTCTGGGTGTTAGGGTGCTGTGCAAGGGCTGGAGAATTGAGAGTTGGGAGGCTGAGGATGCCTTAGAAATATGTAAGTCTCAGGGGAGCAGGAAAAGTGTTTAATAGAGATGATAAAGAACCCTTGCATCCCCGTTCCTCCAGAAAGCTCTTGCTTGCATGTGTGAGCTTTTGCTGAACCAGAAGTTTTTCTAATGAAATCTAGAGGAGGGTCACTCTTAATTGGCTTATAAATCTGCAGGAGTGCTGTAAACTTTCCCATTTCCACTCTAGCTGTATAATGACTGTGGAACTGTTTTGGTGAGTTAATTATCGTGAACATAGTTAGAATATTAATCTTCTTGTCAGATTTATAGTTGTGCTAATTTATTCTAAAGCATCTTTTAACTCCTAGTCCTAATGCCCTACAAGCAAGGCCAGAGCAAAACTCTACCTGTAGCACTGAAGTCCTGCACTGTTCGCTTGGATTAGAGAGTGTCTTGTTATAATGCTTCCTGCTGTATTTCTTGCTATATTCTAATCTCCTCTATGCACAGTAATTATTGCTGGGAAAATAGGTGTTAAACAGTAAGTATCTATGGATTATTTTCCTTCCCATCACCTTTGCTCTAAGAAGCAAAGAAGAAAAAAAACAAACGCAACTTTCAAGTGGGAATGAAGGAGCCAATTCAGTCTTCCTGCAGGGAAGCAAGGCTTTTCAGATTTTCATCACTTTTCCTGTAAGAGCTATGTTATTACAGGTTTTAAAGAGGCAACTGTTACCCATTTGGTGTATTTAGGACTGTTCTGATTCAAGACTGTCTGATTCTGAGATGCGGTTTGGATTTTACTAATTTGCCTCTAATTCTGGTTTAGATTACTGAGGGGGCTGCAAATGTGGCCTCTTGAGCATGTTCCCAGGAAATCTGTCTGTCTTGATACCGTCAGGGCAGTCCTCCCATTGGGAGGATAATTCAAAGTGTCAGTATATCTGTTTTTGTTAAGTGCACTCTGTATGGATTTATGCCTGAATAAAATGGATATACTTAGATTGCAAATTACCCTTTAGTGTTGAAATACTTGAGTTAGCCTTAAGCTAACTGAATTTTGTATGAATTCTGTGACCTTACAATGTGCTTTTATAGTTGGTTAACTGTAAAGTGATATTAAGGTGGAGTCTGGAGAATTTAATACTGATATTAACATGATATCCATCAGTAATGTCTTCAGTAATTCTCCATGCTTTTTATTTGGCAGTAGTTCATCCTGACCCAGGAAATGGCAAGAGACATGGTTATTTGCAGTCTGTGCAACAGTCAGTGACCTCACAGTCTTATTCATTTGCAAGTTGCCTGAAATTTACCTTTTCTGTAACCATTTAGCAGTGGAAGGCTGTGAAATGTTCCTTCCTTTCTCCATCCTGCCTCCTTTTCTGCATGATCTTGTCTGTCCACTTCATGTCACCTTTAGGGACTATAGGGTGTAAGTCAGCAGCATTGGCCCTAACGGGTTGGAATGGAAAGAGTAGTTGGCATGGTTCTAGTTGGTGAAGTCTCACCCTAAAACACACATGTCTTCCAACTTCCTCCAGCAGATTTGTCTGCCACAGCCAGACAGGCATTATTTTTCCTTCCAGGCTCTACTAAGAGAGTAAATGTCAGTGGAAGCATGTGAAGATGACTACTGTGGAAAGTAGTGGATGTTTCCTCTCAGATGGAGAATTTTAGCCATCAACTCCTTTATATCAGTAGACCAAGTTTCATTATTCTTGTTTGCAAATTGTGTTCTATGGTATGTGAAGCTATAAATAGATGCTTTTACAAATTATAAATAAATATGGAACAAATAGTGCTTCAATCCATTTGTAGTTTCACCTCTGGTGAGCAAATGGCCATTTGGAAATGGACTAAAAGGAGAAAGCAGCATAGAGCAAAGAACAAATGGTAAAGCTGTTGTGCTAAAGGCAAATGCATCATTAATTTGTTCGCAGCAAACAATTTACAAAGATTAGCCACATAAAAACGTCCCAGGGATAAGCAGTAAAGCTGATCCGCCCACAGCTGAAAACTATTCTGAAACAATAATGGTTGGATTGACTGCGGTGCTGCAGAGAGAAGTTACCTGACTCCTCAAATTGCTTCCGCAGCCATAGATACTCAACTGAGTAAGAGCCTTTACAGAATACAATATGCAAATATTTTTCTTCCACAATTTCCCAGCGAAGCCTCTGCTAATTTCCATAGTCCTTCTGGGTCATATTAATCAGGATTGAGTGGCTTCTGGGGTTGGTAACGAGATCTGGATTTTTATCATCTTAAAAGCCTGTTCAAATTGAACGATTCTAATGCAAACAGCTCATTTATATTGTTTGCTACTGAGCATCCTGGTAGCAGCCAGATCAATGGGTAAGTGCACAAGGTGAAACACTTGACATCCGTGGGGAGGTGATGGGAGCTTTTGGAGCCTCTGCTCATGAAGTATGGA
>VZTU01021822.1:50224-124460 GCA_013400835.1 Zapornia atra | reverse complement strand
AAGCCTAGAAAGAACCCTAAAACCAACCCCCAGAAAAAGCCACCACTTCTAGTCAGCACTGAATATGCTTCTAGAGCTCAGGTCTTAGTGAGTTTCTTTGCAGTTTGGTACATTTTGGAACAACTGAGAATAGCTCTAGCTGGCTTAACAACAGTCAATTATTTTCCAGGAACTGGCCAACAAGTACTCTTACTGTACTATTATGTACTGTAAAATAAGTCAGTTTGTCCTGCTGCTGAAAAGAGTGTGTGTCACTTTTACTAATTCACTCTTAGGTTAAATCAATCCAAACAAATAACTAGGTTATTAGCTTTGCTGGTTTGACATGGAGTGTTCAGGTCTTCAGTACGGTTATGAGAGTGTACCTATTGCTCTGAGCCCTTTGTAAACATTGGACTATTCCTGTAGCAAGAAGCTCATGAACAGAGAAATAGAAACCTGTTGCTTGTGGCTAGTGGAAATGGCATGTAAGAGGAAGAGACAAGCTATAAACAAATCACTGCAAACCACTCTAGGACTGGGACTTTAAGATGATGAAGTGTCTAAGCGAAGGAGTGTGTTGTTATATAGACACCAGGTTTTAGAGATAAAACAGGCTAGTAAACTGGTGAGCACCTTGGAAAGAGAAGAGAAAGGAGAGAATTACCATAATACCTGAAAGGGAGTTGAGGAGACAGAGGAAGATAAAGACAGAGTGGTAGAAAGCTTAGTTAATGACCATAGGCTCAATACCTAAAAAGGAGGTAAAGACCTTTTTCATTCTATCTTCAATCAGCATCAGCAGAAATCAAGAATCTCTTATTTCTGCTCATCCTCTTCTTGCCTCCTTGGCTAGCAGATTCGTATCACACTTTGGGTTAATATACTCAGTGTTTCCTATGACTAGATGCCCATGAGCAACAAAGAGGCCCCTACAAACTACTTCTGAGATACTTTATTGAAAAAGGATTGTGTTCACAGAAACTGTTCTTCCACAGTGGGAAATGGAAAATTGAGTATCCTTCATGAGTGATTTGGTGGGAGGACCCTGACTTATTAAAACTTTAATTTTCTTAGGCTATTTGTCCAAGGTCCCATGTTCTGCTCACCTCGTTTGTTATTTGGGCATTATGCTGTTATTGTCACTGGAGCCCTTCCTCTTCAGGGATTCCAAACTGTGAGGATAAAAAAATATATTGGCTAAAAGTCTACTCCAGTTTTTCCTTGGATGAACACAGGGACCAATTCCTTTTTCACTTTATGTAACTGATGTGTAAAATAGAAATTCCCCCGGTAATCTCAGCATATGAATTTATTTTTCAGAGGTTGGAAAAAAAAAAAAAAGGGATTTTTTTACCTTGCAGAAAGAACTTCAAAAATACTTGTTTTGATTCTCATTAAGAAGCAAGTTCTATCAGTTTGGTTTTTAAACTGGCAGTACCTGTGCTGGAATGTTCTAAATCTGGAAATAGTGTTTCTCTAATGTAGACACAACATAAATATTGAATATATTTTTGCTTAATTAAAAAAAAAACAAAACAACTACTGAGTGTATTGATTTTTAAAAAATTAATACAAGTTATTACTCTTAGCATGGAGGATCTCCTTTAATGTATTGCCTTTCCAAATGCAGGGTGTGTAAGCCTTCAGTGCATGAGAATTTTTAAAACACTTTATATAACCTTTTATCTCGAAGGTCATGATACCAATTGTACTTTTGATTCTCAAAGCTATTTCTCAGTGGAATGGAGAAGGATAGAAATACTTCGAACATCCCTTGAGGTACAAAAAAATAAGAACAAAAGTTGGTTTCTGCAGAATAAATAAGCCTGTCGCTGTTCTTTTGAAATTTAACTGAACTATGAAACTTCTTAATACGGGTTTGACACTTTTGGGGAGCTGCATACACCTGTTCAGCAAGGTTCAGCTTATGTTTGTGAGGTTAGTAATCAAAGATAAAGTGTGAGCACACCGAGAGCGAGTAAATCCTGAAGTAGTATTACTTGAAGTAATATTACTTGGAGAACTTTCATCCCTCAGGGAATAAGTATTCATGAGCTTGGGGTAGAAATGCAGTCCTGGAAACATGATAAAAGGTTCCATATATATACCTTTACAGCTTGGAGGAGAGATGAGATTCACCTCAAATAAAAACTAGTCAAGCTGGTGTACTCAGGGAACATTTAATGTGAGTCACTTATTTTTATTTTAAATATGCAGACTCCCACATCAGTGATAAGAATGGACAAATCTTCTTTGGGGAAGATTTTTACTTTCCCAAAATGAGGTTTGGTAGACTTTGGAGAAAATACATGAAAGACTGACTGTTTTGGAGTATTTAATGTTTAGGTTCAGCTCTCAAATCTAATTATGTCTTTCATAATAGCTTCCTTTTGGAAATTGGACCTATCAGTTTAAAATATGTGTCTTGGATGCCTTAGGAGGGTCTGTGTCTCAATAGACGATCAAGAAAGCACCCAAACTTATGCCAGTTAATTTAATCCAAAAGAACTTTACACCTTCCACTTAGAAACTGTCTTGAGGACAAAAGCAATTCTGGGAACACCTCGCAATCCTATATAATCTCCTTCAACAAATCCCCACAAATCCAAGAGGTGCAGATCCTTTTGGCACTGTGATTACAGCCAATTTTGGCTGATGCTTTCAAATCTTTGGGTGCTGTTGGGAGAGACTTGAGATACTTCAGACTCTGGAGCAGTTTTATACTAGTATCAAAAGAAAACTGGGTTCTTGTTCCAGGTTTTTTAATGTTACATTTTGTTGTCATTGAGAGGCTTCCTAATCATCTAAAGTATCTCCTATGTCCTCTGTGTCGGACTCGAATGTCTGTTTTCCTGGTAGTCTCGGAGCACAGATGCTCATGCTGCACTACAGAACTGGTCCGCAGTTAGTTGGTTCTCCTTGTAAATCCTTCAGACTGACAACGTTTGTATGTTAATCAGTATATACATGTGCCCAGCAAACACAGTATTTCCATTAGCAGTGTCCATTAAAGGTAATACCTGTGAGCTGCAGATGCTTCTTGGTGCTTTCTCATTTGGACTTAAGTTTAAAAAAATAAAAAAAAAAAAAAAAGATAAGGAAAGAAAAAAAATTGGAAAAATACCACCTGAAACATCTGTTGTGGTCTATTAGTAAGTAAATACAGATAAAATTTAGTCAGGAGAGCACACAAGATTCTTCCTCTTTGAAGGATATATTTCAGATACTGTCGTCTTATATCAGCTGGTGCTTCAGGAAAAAGAATTCCTCTCCACAGAAGAGGGCATACTTCAGTATTTTTTCCTGAAGCAGTCTCTCAAGAAAGCAATTCTTTAGAAAGTTAGGAAAACTTTCCATCTTGTGGCTTCTAAATTGTTTGACAATGGAATCATCTGTCATTGTATCCCTTACATGTCTTGACAACAGGGAGTTTTCCTTTTAATTTGTGTCCCTGAAGCCTAGGTTCAGGCCTTCATGTGCATCCAGTGCATGGTCCTTTATAAGCACTCTCTAATCTCTTTAAACTTTCTCATTTCAGCTTGTTTTCTTGTTACAAGATCACAAGCATACAAACAAATGCACAATGATTTATGCTGAAGATGGTATCAAACTAGTGTGTTGATATTTGTTGCCCTTTCTGGGTTTTGTTTTTTTCTGGAAGGAAACTAAAAACTTCCTTGGGTTTGGTGTTGAGAACAGTTTGTAATGTCTAAACAGAGTTACATCTCTTTCCAAATTTCTTAGGCCTGTACATCAGAGCAGACAGCTGAAGTGTGCAGCTGACTTCTGTGGAGAGCACATTGTGTTAACAAATTACATCCAACAAACCATAACAGGGTTCAGTCAGCCAAAGCAAAAGCTCTCCCTGTAGAATGATTTTGAAATTTCAAGTAGCTGTGATTTGTACAGCAGTCACATACCTGGTGATTGACACGTTTACAGGTACCAACTTCTTGTTGGCGGTAAATCTCAAGATTAGGGACTGTAGTAAGGAGGAAGCATTCAGATGTGCTGTCCCATCCTGCTGTCTGCAGAACCTGTGGGACTTGTAAAAATACACACAAAGAAATGGAAAGTCACCCTTTAAGAAGCCGAGTCTTTGAAACCTGCCAGCCATGGAGGTTGTGTCTAGGAGCTTCTGGGTGCGTTGCTGAAATTCCTTGTAGGAGCACAGAATTTTGTGTACTGCAGCAATGCAAAAAGCATCTTCACAACTCCTACTCATGCTCTTTCCTCTGCTTTTTTCTTCTTTCATTTTACTTTTTTCCTGGATTCCTCTGTCCCATTAGACTGGGCCACATTAGACACATTAGACTGCTTTTGTTTTGGTTACTTCTCTGATTTGAGCATATGTTATAGTGAAGAGCATAGCAATGACTAAAACCTGGGCAGCCTTTACTTTCCTGTAGAGTTCAGAGGGATGTTTAATTTCTCTATGGAAATTCTTGAACGGAGAAGGATCTAAAGACAGTTACTGAGGTTTTGGAAATTCTCAGTGTCTTTTTTTTTTAGCAGGACCACTTTCTGTTACCTCCACTTAGAGCAAGTAGTAACTGGCTTTGAATGATACTTTCTAAAATCTGTGAGGCTATTCAGGTACAAGTAACTACTCATTTGAATGAGGATTTTAGCTCATGATCTGGCAAGCACAGGGGCACTTAACTCATGCATTTACATTTGCAGAATGAGCCATGAAGCATAACAATTTAGAAATGAGGAAATCCAAAATGTTGATTCCAAATAACTCTATAATAAAATTTCCAGTGGTGCCAGGATTTCATCCGACACCTGTAATTAGGTACTGAACACAACATACTGTAGAGTAGGGGCTATACAATTATATACTTGCTGAACTCAAAAGTTGTTTACTTTGTTTTTTCATTTGCTGTGAAATTTGATTTCAACCCCACTCCACCAAAAGACTATTTCTCTGCCTGTATATCTTGAGAAGCTTCCTTTTCGCCCACGTTCTGTCGCTGGCCAGAGTCATTAGAAGCAAATGCATATCTGCAGTCCTGATTTTTAAAACAAGCTGCAGCAGCACATTGCCATGAAATAAGGCCTTGACTTCTCGCTATCCTTCACCTAACTTTGTTTCTTCTTTTCCCTCTACTAAGCTGGAGGTCAACTTTTAGTGCTTAGCCTTATTATTTGAAGGCTTATAATGGTACCTATGTTTATAATCCATGGACGTTATTTGGTTATAGCCTTGTAAAATATATGTGCTATTTCAGCCTGAAAAATATGTGCATGTGGTAATGCATACATCATTATAAAGGTTAACAGAAATGGTGATCTGCAAGGAATAATCTTATGAAATTACAGATTCACAGATATTTAAGGCAGGTTTGAAGAATTATTGGCAAACATGCAGAGCAGTTGTGTATGTGTGTGTAAAAATAAATTCATAGGGCAGTGAAGAAGCAAATCTGAGACACAGAGGGAAGGCAGAGTTTCAGGTGGCATTCATCCAGCCATATCTGCAAGAATGCAACGATGATGATTTATAATTACTGTGATGAAAATAACGATGATTCTGCTGCCATGTTTTTACCGTAGCCTCGGGAGTATAAGTAATTATGCGATGATCAGTTGATTCTACATATTCACAAATTTAGCTATTTATCATAATTGGTTTAGTCCCTTGGATTTAGTCCAGATTCTTATTTCATACAGTTGGTTGTAAAAAGGAAGTGGAAGGAAGCAAATTTCCTCTAGCTGCATATACCAAATGAAAGTTGGTTCCACACTAACAGAATCCTTATTATTGCAATGGTTGTTTATTCTTCCTGGTTTAAAAAAAGGCAACACTAACCTCACACAGCAGACACTGACATTTCCTCTTTTGAGATGTTTTCAGTGGGTATCTAAAATTAAGACTATTCACACTTCAGAGTATCCCTTTTCTGCATTTTAGCTGCATAGATATTTTGGAGGTTTTGTGATCAAGTTAGACTGAATTTAGGGGCTTCGGGTTTCATGTTTGGTTCTATACCCACTAAAGCCTGTCCCTGGTGGACCTCATCCCAATATTGTTATTCAAGGAAAACTCTTGCTGATTTCGTGGCCCCTAAAGCCCTTGTTAATTATAAAGTGATTTTATTCTAGACTGCGTTTTTTGACAGCTTTAAGCTGCCAGAAAGTATTTTGTCCTACCCCCTCCATCCTCCTCAAAAAGACCGTACCAAAATTGAAAATGCAGTTGGCTATGAGGTGTGAAAAGAAAGAGTCGTGTTCAAGGGTAACTGGTTATGCAGGTACGTAGCCAAATTATTGAGTATTACAACACAATTGCGTAATTAGGTTGTATACCAATTTTGTTGCTGTAAGATTACAAAGTATCTAGAACCCTCTTGGCTGCCTTCTAGGGACCCGTATGCATTCAGGCACAAAACTTAATGCAGCATCAAATGCTCCCAGAGGTTTTCTCTGGGCAGCCGCAGGCACAAGGATAAACAAAATATCGCAACACCACAGATGAAGCAGCAGTGCTATCAGTCCTTGGTGTCTAGTAGCCCTAGACAGTGAGCCGTGGTCTTTCTTTTATCAATTATTCTTAAATCACCCGATTAGACATGTTTCTTTGTCGTATGTAAATCACTACCTTCCTGGCCCAGTTACACCTTTTAGCTTTCAAGCACAGTTATATAAATGTAATTCAGATACGGCAAATAGGCTGAAGTTTTCCCATGTCCTTTATAGCTGGCTAAAGTCTGAAATCAGAGTATTCTAATCACTCAAATCACACAGATTTTTCATCTTCATGCAGACTTCTATCCTTCCCACTACCTTGGGCTGTTCTTCTAGGTCTTGGTATGCCTTGGACCTCCTTCAGGGATCCAGGCACACCTGATCAACACCAAATGCCTCATCTCCTGAGGTTTTCCCCTGATAAAGTCAGGGACCTTGGCCCAGAGCTGCATTTGGGTTCCCTGTTTTTTTCTGATCATCTATTTCAGTGAGCCAGAGTGAAATGGATCTTTTAGTAGTGACAAGCGGCAGGAGATGGCTCCATAGTCAGGCTTCCTTCAGATGAAATGCAGATCCTAGGTTTTTCACTTCTGAATGAACACAAGTATTGCATTCCCAAGGTACTTGTTTCTTGTTATGTCAAGTTCTTCCAGCCGCTTCCATTTGTAATGACACTTAAGGCCACTAACATTGGAGAACACAGAGTCTTTACTAGGTCCACCTACTGCATAGACTTGCAGGTCTGGGCATCCAGAGGAACAGAGCTATATGAAACTGGGGAACCTCCATGTTAAAAGGTGAAAGACTTTAAGAATCTCTTGGGTCAACCAGATGCTTTACTGAGAGGTTTAGAATCACAGTTTTGAACTTCAAAGGCTTAAATCTGCTCAAGCCCTTTTGCAAGTCTTTAGATGAATCTTGTTTTATGATTACATAAATTTTCGGGCACTGGTAGAAGGGACTCTGTTCCATCGTGAAAGAGTTGTAATGAAATGGCAGCAGACTTAGGCAGATCAATATCTCTCTTCTGTGCAATTTTTAAAAACCAAAGTTGCAGCAGAAAAGCCAGTTATTGCAGTGATATTTAATTCATTTAGTAATAGGGTGCATTGATTGATATCATCATAAATAACAAACCGCTTCGTTGGTGCCTCCTCACCGCCCTATCATATTATGCATACAGGCTAAGACAAAAAAAATAGCTGCAGCCCTTCTGAGCCTCAGGCTAACAAGCCTTATTGATTGTGCTTGTCATGAGTAATCTAAAGCTAAAAGATAGCAACCCACAGGATTTGTACATAACCATTGTAGGCCAGGTTTGAACCCACTGTATTTTCTATGTGGGCAATGCCTGCAGAAGATATACCCATGTCTAGGCAGATGACATGTTTTACTAGAAACCGAGTGCAAACAGAAGACTCATGTTCTGAGCAGTGATTGGCAAAATCAATCTTAATTAAGCTGCAGACATTCAAGGCCACTTCTAAACCTGAGCCTTTTCTTGATCCCCTTTAATTATGTATTCAGATCAAAATGACATCCTGAGCTATTACGCTACTTGTTAAACCCACTCAGTCACTTGTTGTCTGAGCAAATGCATTGATGTTTTACGAAGCAGCAGAAATGGTTTCCTCTGTCAGTCTCCTCACTGTGGGATCTGCAGCTGTGTCCTTCACTGTTTTGGTTTCCAGAGCTCACTGTAGAATTTCAGAGCTACTTTGTGCAAGTTGCTTGTGTGCTCAAAACCGTCCTGGACTGTCATTTGAGCCTTTCCTCTTTGGGGTTTCAGAGGCACCTCCTTTCTGAGTGGTGGGTCAGAACACTTAAAACATACATAGAAGGGACAAAAAACCCCATTTATTTTATTTGCTTTTTTTTTTTTAAAAAAAAATCTCAAATGCCACTCTTGGACTACTCATTCACTTGCATTTCCCAGGAAGAGGGAGAGAAGAGCATGAGAGGGGTGGGAGCTTAATTGCTTGAGTTTACTAATTATCAGGGCTGACATTCAGGGACGAGAGAGGAGCAAAGGATGCTTAATCAGTGTGACTTTCAAGTCGAACTTGCTGTTGTACATATGACCTTTTCTTAAAAAATCTGCTGCAGACACTGATTACTTGGGCCTCTGTCATCCTGAGGTGTGAGATGGCCAGCGACACTAAGCGAAATGCCTGAGCTAGCATAAAATCCCTTCAACTTGCACATGGGCAGAATGGGAATGTAACAAATCTGTAAAAACTATTTTTAATATACTGATTTTTTTTTTTAAAGAAGGATGAGCAGGATATTGTGAGGCATGGCACCATGCTCCTGGGGCTGCTCGTTCTGCAAAAAGCTAAGCTATATGTGAAAAGCTAGAAAAATTGCAAGTGTTAAAATAGGTGCTATTGGGGGCACAGTGGAGGCTATGCCACTGAAAGTGTTTGCTTCACAGGAAGATCAGCACATTTCAGGGTTTATTTAGACCGATGTCATCCCTCCTTATACAGACTGTCAGAGCTCCTTCTGTAGAACCTCTTCTTCTTTCTTTCCCCTTTTATTTCTAATTTGGGTTTTTTTTTCCTTTTTTAAAATGCCTTTCAGTGTAGCTTTGCTGCTCCTATTATTTAGTCTTTCTTGCAAAGCTTTGCTGGATGTAATTTCCATACGTACTATTTGTCGTAGTTTTTTTATTAACTTTTATAGCACAGGTTTTGTTGCCACTTAGCTACTAAACTTTAATGTAGTGCAGACAAAAAATATACTTCACTACTTACTCTGACAAGTAGCAAAGGGGAATACTTTGGTGACTGTGCTGTAAGGAACAGCATGAACTCAAGTTTTCAGAAATAAAAAGCAAGAAAAAAAATCTCAATTTCATCAAGCTTAGTTCTTTGAAAGTCACTGCATCCTAATTTTGCTAGAGGACATAGTAATGTACCCAAAGAGGTTTTTTTGTTTTCCTTTGGCTTTAGGATAAAACTGAAAATTCTGGTCCAGTACTGCTCTCAAAAAGAAAGCTGTAAGGAAAGCTTTTGTTTGTGTCTCTTATACTGGACTTTGGGATTCATTCTGTGATCCCAAGGGTTGTTTCCAGGGTTCATTAGTCTTTGTGCACTGCAGTTTTCTAGTAGTGTTTGAGGCCTTTGTGGACCTGCTACACAATGAGCAAAACTTTAGAGAACTAACTCTTTGGTCGTACACACAGAATAACGCTATTCATGTGTTGCTATGCCGTAGTTCAGTCTGAATTTGCTTTCTTTAAGGTTTCGTAATAGCTTGGTTTTCAGTTGCTCCACTATCAGCTCTGACCCATTGGTGACTCTGTCAATATTATAAACTATTGCGAATTTTGTCCATTTTGTAAGTTGCTCATATCAAAAACATTTTTGCAGGAGTGATACATCCCTTGAATTTCCTTCAGGAAGGTTTGACAAGTGTCCTGGCAAAAGTTCCAAAAGCAGAGCCACAGAGGTAGGACTTGGAGGAGGAAGGGAGTTGTACTCTGGGTGATGCAGTGTGATTGATGTGGATTCAAGGCCCCAGGCACCCAAACTATGTGCATGGATGCTTATAAGTTCTTTAAAAGTCTATTGTATATTGGTGCAAATTTTTACTGTTTCATCTTTTGATCAGTGAAAAAAACTTATTTATTTATTTTAAAGTAGATTGCACAGTTGTTTAGGAAGTTCCTGGATTTTCCTAAAGAGAGAGAGGCTTTATAACTTTTGTTTTGCTTTCTGGGCAAAATCATGACCTTCAACTTTCCTATATCTTCACTGGCTAATCACCAACTTTCAAATTAATATTCTTCTGTGTAAGCGATTACTGCAGCATGACTTCACAAAGTTGCCTTGAATTTCAGCCCAGATTCCTGTAGGTCTAGATTTAGAGTGGATTCTTGCCAGGTGCCAAAGAGGGATGTTTCTTCTTCCTGAGGTTATCAGATACCCTCAGAAATAACACGCATATTAGCTGTAATGTTTTTCTTAGTTTTTATGATGTGAGTGGCATGGAATCATTAAGAAACATGCAATGATGCTTGGGATCAGGGCTGGAACTGACCTTTCAGCACTTATGATAAAACAGAGGGAAGCAAATCCCTTCAGAAAGGCGTTAACACTAATTCCACCCCTTGTCCCCAAACGTGCCAAAGGTTACTGCTATTCAAATGCTAGTGTTTGCAGACCCAGAGATGATTACTGGCTCTTGAAAGAATGGTTCTTACACCCACCGTTAGAAATTTGGTTTTAAGGTCTTTTCTACGCACTTGCACCAGATCCCATTCCTGAAAGTCAGGTTTTGCAATAATAACTTGTTGGGCGCTTTATTAATTAGCTATCTTTCTTACATACTTTGTTACTTTGATTTTCCACAATGTACTGTCATCTTTTCAGAGGTATTGTGCTGTGTTTCCAGGCATGCTGACTTTCCCTCTACACTATGAGTAATTGCTTGCAGTAACACAAATACTTCTCTTAAAATGGTGCGTAGGAGTTGTTACTGTGAAGCTCAATACTTTGTTACCACTGCTACTCAGTAAGGGATAGGCAAGAACTAAATTTGGAGAAACTGGAGCACAAACAGAATGCAGATTTATAGAAAGCTGAAGTCAAAAACCAGAATGCAAATGAGTGTTTCTTAATGGTATATTTTACTTATGAGGTCCTGTTCCATTTCTAATCACAGTTTAGCTGAGTGGATGCACAAAGCCGAATTGTATCTTCTCTTTTTGTTCAGGAAGTGAAAGGAAACTCCCATCAGTGTTCTCAGAAATAGAATAAACCTTTGCGATGAACACAGTTGCTGTATTTGATTCTATTTTGAGATGGTCATGGATTAAGAGACTTCCCAGGCTTCCCCAGCTAACCTAAAAGCAGGACAGTTTGGATAGAGTGTAAAGCACATCCACCCATGAACCCTGACTTTGTCTAGCCCATATATCAGCATGAGCCACCTCACCCTCCTCCCTGTATCTTCCCTGACATGGTTGGTGCCGCAGGAAATCTGGGTGCATTAGCCTGGAGGAGCACACAGTAACTTCCAAAATATCATGCCATGGAGGGCTGGGAAAGGGGCTGCCTCTGAGGCTTATTTGTTCTGCAGTTCAGACAGAGCCTATCTGTATTTGCATTTTCAGACTCCAGTAGGGTTTTCTATTTGTAGTCGTGACTGGTAGCTTCAGAAATGCCCTTTCCCTGTTGCGGGATGACGTGTGTGTAGCAAACTATAAAGTCATGTATAACATTTACGACAGTGAAATACACCGCTGACATACTATGAGATTTTGATTTGCTCCAGGAACCAACTCCGTGACTCATCAGCATTTTATGTAAATAGGATGATTTGTTTTCTCCTACAGACAGTAAAAGTAAGAATGCAGTTAATGTTCTTGATAAAATATATTAAAAAACATTCCAGAAATGTTGGGTTTGTTGGGGTTTTTTTTACCCCCTGAGTAGAGCAGTTAGAGATGACAAAACAAGAAGATGCAAGAAAATTGTCCCATGAATGCTGAGGTTTTTTCCTGTTACTACTAGAAGTTAAAGCTACACGAAACAAACTATTATAGTAATCTTGTATTCCGAAGATAGGTGTGTAATTCTTACACATAACAAAAATCAGTGTTTTAGCTCAGCATGTGATGTCAGAAGAAACAAAGCATTTTATCAGCTGGCCTGCTGAAGCACAGCCTGGCTATCCATCTCAATACTTGCTCTTCTAGTAGCTACTCCTGAGAAATGGGCAACTTTGGTGCTTTCTCTCCCCACAAAACTCTGCTCTGCATATTTTTTTTCATTATGAAGCATTTCGAGTTTTGCATTTCTTGACATATGGATGGAAATTTTACGTTCATATTTAGTCAACATGAAGTATGTCCTTGCCCAGAGAAAGCATAGACTGGCCTATCCCCTACTGAAACAAGGTCTCTGGTGTTGGCACCGCCCTGCATGAAGCAGTTCTGCAGTTGGACTGTAATGATATACCTCCTCTGTTTTCAGCTCTGCTCTCCACATCTCAATTTATCATTACAGTTTTCTTTCTTCACCCCATTCTCTGCCATATTGCAGAGAAGTCTCAAATCCCCATTAGAAAAATCTCCTGAGAGTGTGGAAGTAGTTCGGTATCACTAGATCAGTGAAACAGTGTCTCATCCTGTATTACATGTGTAGAAATCTCCCTATAGATTTCAGTGCTGTTTCTATTCAGACCCTATGTATAATTCAGGACTGTACTGTTAATTTTGTTATTAACGAGTGACAAATTCACTTTCCACAATAGGGAACACTCAGCTGTGCATATTGCAAACTCACAAATCTATTAATAATTGCGTTCAGATACACAGCGATGTACAAACATAAATAGCAAGGCCACAAAGTCAAGCAGAAAGTTAGGAAATAGCAGAACTAGTTGCCTGGGCAACATTAGTGTGGTTCCTTTAATTCTATTCATTTTGATCTAGGACTTAAGGGCCAGATACTTTATTTTTTATCCCCTGCATGGGGGATGCAGAGAGGGGAAATAATAGCTATAATATTACTAACTCTCATATGAAGTGTGAGATAACTATAGTAAGGGACTCTTCCAGAACTCCTGTAATAACCTTTATCTTTATTACATAGATGGAAAGAAAGGTCAAGATCTGTTCAACTGGTATCTTTGTGTGACAGACTTGGTGTTAGCTCCATGCTTTATATACATAGTGTGTCCTTAGAGATTGCAAGGAAAGCAAACAGACCTCATCAATTTCTCTAATGATTCCTCTGAAAGATACCTTTTTTTTTTTTTCCCTTGGTTTGTATTTTTAGCTCCCTTTAACAACACCTCTATTACCAGGCTGTCAGAGACCTCATACATAGAATTTATGTTGGCTTTCATAAAGAAAAATTAGATGCTATCTCAAGGACAGGCTCTACTTTTAATGTCATTAAAAGTAAATGAGTTATTGTTGATATTCACTGAGGAACAGCAAATAGAATTAGATGGAGAAAAATTTTAGTGATAAGGAGATGTGGTGGCTGAAACTGTCCTCTGCCAAGAAGTAGTAATTTATAAGCATTGCTTGCTGTAATGTATATGTAACCTGTGCTTTATGCTGTGGTGGTTGGCTCTATTAATCCAAAGGGAGGTATGGAGGTTATGGAGAAGAGGTGTGGATTTTAGTTGTAATACTCTGTGTTTTTCCACTAGTAATGAGTGCATGGCTGGGCAGTTTGGTCCTGGGCATCCACAGCACCTCTGGATGCCAGAGAAGAAGAAAAGGTAGGGTGTCCAGTCCAGCCTGCTGGAGGCTGGGACCCATTCCCTTTCAAAGTGTCTAGAGGAAAGCAGAGCTCATGGAAAGAGGGAAGATTTGAAGTACAGTAATGGAAAATGGGGTTCATCCACACAGAACTGATTCTTTTGTGCTGAGGTCTGTATCCTCATGTTTCTTAGGGTACAACTGGGTTTGACTGAATGCTTTTCAAGTCTTAGTAAGAAAAACTTCACTTTTTATTGGTGTTGAGCAGAGCTGGGGCAGGAACACCTCACCACGCACATCTGCACACTTTAAATACATGCTTTTTGCTTTAAAGACACAGAGTTGGGGTGAAGATTGCCCTGTTCCCAGCCATCCTGTCCAAACTCATAGGAAAAGCAGAATGCTCAGTAGCAAAGAGAGTTTCATAGAAGTCTGGGAAATGGCTGTTTTCCATGGTGACCCCTCCGATCTGTGGTACAGATGATGTCAACTTTGTTTCTGTGTGAGAGCTCTTTAGCTGTTAACTCCAAAGCTGAGTGAACCTGAATATGGAGATCCCATGGCATATTCTAAGGGCTCAAAGTGTCTGGGGAAAAAACCTGACGTATTGAATTTCCTGGTAAGCATGAAAGGGCTACATATTTCATTTTGTGTCTGTGGTATAAAGACTGAAAAAAGTCTTTTAAAAAAAGATCAAAAGCAGATGCATTTATATATAACATGTTAATGTATAAATGTTTTGTTGGGGTATTGTAGAGGGCTATTATAAATGAAGAAGAAATGTTAAAAGAACATTATTAAGCTGTGAAGTTAGAAACCTGAAGGATAGAAAATGTCATTGCAAACTTAATTAGACCCCCTAATGTGTCTGCAGTAGGAAGGGCTTTAATTACCTGATCACAAACTATTTTTTTGCACAGCATCCTCTGCTCCTTTCAGTATAGAAACCGGATAGTCTTTAATTAATGAGCAACTATTCAATATTTTTTTTCTCCTCAATACACAGCCTTAAATTTTATTCACTGTATACTCTTCAAACCTAGTTCAAAAACATAATTATTCATTTCTTGATGGGAAATTCTGAAGTACACTTCACAAGAAAATTTATTTCACAAATATTTGTTTATTTTCACACCATCCAAAAAGGATGACGGGTTATTATTTCTCAGAAAGTGAATTATGTCACAAAGAAAAAGCATAAGTTAATTTGTAAGTTTAGTTTAAGACAAATAAAACTGTCTCTCTGCAGATTATATGCATTTGAAGAAAAAAATCAGTTTACTTCAGTTGTGTATACTACCTGGTAAAGGAAATCATATCACAGTATTTTAAATAGATTTTTATTTCCCCCCCCCTCCCCCCATCTAGCATAGCCTGCAAACAGGAGTTGGACTTGTTTAAAGAAGAAAAGCAAGGAAAGAACGTGCATTGAACCAGGGATAGTTGTTGCTTCCCTAGCCATGTCATTAAGGCACTAAGCCTCTAACTCTGAGATGGTAGAGAATCACATTTAAAATTGTTGCTGTGAATCAGAAAGATAAACCCTGGTGAAAATAAGCTGTAGCTATCAAAATAAACATACCCTCTCTGTTCCCAGACATGGGTACTTGCTCTGCACTTAAAAATTAGGGGTGGTGTTACAAGTATACTCCTGAGAGCTGGGCCCTGAACCTTTTGCTGATGAGGAGTTGTGCTTGCTCCTGCTTCTTGGGCTTTCCAGCTGTGTGGTTTTACTGCAGTTGTACCCTTTCCACAAGGTGGCCTCATCCAAATAATTTATGGCAAAGTACTGTATGGAAGTAGTGGCCTGTCACTGGGAACACGAGACAGTGTCTCTCACTTCTAGCTGAATCTGTTTAATAACAGGATTAGTTTTGAAGCCAAGGGGTGAGGGCACCAGCACTTAATGAATGAGCCAGGTCTCCTATCCCTTCAAGCACAATACAAACCAGGGTTCCACATGGTCCTTCCATTTCCATTTAAATGCCCATGTTCCAGATGTGAATGAGGGTCGATAAGGATTTGAGCCTAAAATTACCAAACTGTGGTTGAAAGTCCGAAAATACCAGTTATTCTGACTTGTTCTCATAGCAGACTGTAGGAACTCTGCCCAAGAATCACCATTTTCAATTAAATATAAACAGTATTTTAGAACAAAATGCTTCATTCTCTTTTGTCTGTAGTTTATCTCCATAAAACTGATTATCTCATAATTGGTAGTTTATTCTGTCTCTGAGGTGCAGATGGGTGTAAAATGTATTCTCCCAGACTTTGAGTGAACCTTTTTGTTTTCTGGTTTCCTCTCACTCATTTACTGCTGAATCCCCATGTTCTGCAAGGGTGAAGGTGTCAGAGACAATAGCTGCTTTACTGTCTCTACTAACAGAATAGCTTTCTAGGAACCTTCTCCATGGCTTGTCTCAAAACTAGGCTGAGGAGCCCATATCTGCTGCATTGAAATGTGCGTGTTAAGCAGGAGCGTGTTGGTTTTCCTTGTCTGATCACTGGTAAAAGGTCCTGCAAGACTAAATCAAAGGTTTTTTTAGAACGACCGAAGAAGCAAGGTGATAATTTTGAAAGGGAATGGCCAGAGTAAAATGATGATTTTTTTGTGGTCAGCTCTATGAACTCTGCAATCTTTTGGATTGGATAAATCATTTGTATAATCTGTTCTTTATCTATGGATAAGGTCAAATAGAACAGATCCAAAGCGGGAGCATAATCCTCAGAGGTGCTCTTGCTTATCCTCCCTAGGATGCCTTTTAGAAAAGTAAATTCTGTCCATTGAGGAAGGAAAGTATTATTCTGTGATGGAGAATTTAGCATGCTAATTGCTAGCAATTCTGCCTTCAATCCAAAGCACACAGAGCCACTACAGGGAAGACTAATAACTGTCTCTGGTTTACACTTAAATGCCAAAACCAAAATAGTTCAGGTTTAAACAAGTGTATGGCATTTGAACCCAGTGTATTTTATTTAGCCCTCCTGAAAAGTAGTTGAACTCTCTTTGAAATGGTTGGTACTTTTTGGGTAATGTGCTGGAGTCTGAAACACTTTGATTCTTCTTCATGTGACAGAAAATAACAGCATTGGCCACAGCCTCATGGGATCATCAGTGCTGATTTGCTTCATTTACGGGTGAAGGACTCTCCCTAAAACACCCACCATAAAAAGGTTATTCGATGTCCAAGCAGGTTCTAAAAGTAGAGATTTTTCTTTATTAATTTTTTTCTGGAGGGGGGCAAACAGTAATATCAAACTATGTCCAGTCCATTAATTTCCTTTTGTAAGTATCCTTACAAATTCTCTATCCATTATTTCCTCTATTGTTTAGCCATTACAGTTTCTGTATACTTTGGAAACCATTTGTGCATTTAATTATGGAATATTTCTTCAACTTTTAGCACTGTTCAGTGATCTCAAGTTTCTTGACACCTACAATTAATGATAATTGCTTGGTGGACTGTGGAAATGGTTTTCTAGTAAGAGACAGAGAGAGAATACGTTTTTACATTGTTATTTCTTTACAGCATTTTTACAGAAGCATACAAAGAGTTCTCAGCTAAGATCGGAGCTGTGTGCTGCCATGCACTGCAAACATCAATCAATGAGGTGATTTCTGTTTAAGAGAAGTCGTAGGTAGGTGAAAGAAGTCTGACAAGGTATTATTGGTCCTGTTTGATAGATGGGGAGCCAGGGCACAAGGACTGTCTGGATTAAGTGGCAAAAAAAATAACACGTGGCTCTCCAGGTCCTGGTATACTGTGCTGTTCATTCCAGGGACCTGGATATGGAGACGTTTCTCATGGTTTATGCAGTTAAGTTTTTTTCTCATGGAAAGTGGGATGCAAAAGCAGGGGAGAGAAGGGTAAGCAGTTAGTGTAGCATTTTGAAGCAAGGCCAGGGTGTGCATATGGGCCACAGAGCTCCATAAGCGCCCTTCACATGTCACCAGAGAGACTACATCCAGCCTGTGAGCACCCCGGGTATATTAAACTACAGACTGATGAACTTTCTTCCTTGCATTTAACCTCCTAAGTACATGTAATGGCTAGTTCTGAAATAGTTCGGTCTGGTTGTGCATCTTAACTAGCAAATGCTAAAGCAAATCATATATGAAATCTATTATGCTTTTTTTCTCATTGTCAGTGGAAATAATGCATTATTTTGATTTTGGGGGAAGAAGGGGAGAACACGGTACTATTTAATAGCAATAACAATGCTTTTGGGAAAGACACAGAGGAACTTCAATTCAGTAAATGCTGGATGTTTGTGTACCCTTTTCCTTGCTTTGGTGGGTTCACAGTGGTTTGGGTTAGGAAGAGATGCAACCTGCCACTTCATGCCATTTGTGTGGAAGGGCACTACATAGGAATGCTGAATTGGGTCCTCTTGTGTGACCTGAGATGAGCTGGAGTTAAGTGATTATAGTGTCAGAATGAGAAGTAGATCAGTGGCATCTAAAGGATATAATTTCTGTGAATGCCTTGGGACTTGTACAGCACAGGCTGGGCTGTTAGTGATCACCTGTGAGAGGAAATAACTCTCTGTAATAAAAATATAATTCATGTTTTTGTATTCATTGCTGAGCATTATGCAGACGTGGCAAGTCATTAAGAACAATACAGAGTTACGTTAAGATACACTGAGCACTGAAACACAAGAAATTAAGACTCTGGATTTTAAAATGTTGGTGCCAGGGTCATAAGCAGGAAGTTTGTGGGATAGGTGAAATGAGCACACTGCTGTCTTGGAAGTTTTGGTACCAGGTTGTAGCCTCAGAGACTCTTTCTACTTTTGCTGCCGCTCAGCGTGAAGTCTTATATTACTGCAATGAATTGGATACTTTTTTTTATGCTATTTCAAGAGGATAAAGCAATTGTGAAAAACCTCATACTAGCTGTCTGCCTTTCTGTGCATTATGGAGTTTAAGCTGTGTGTGCCCGTCCCCCCCTTCTTTTTCATTTTAACATTTGCTGCCCATCTCCTCTGCCTGTCTGGGTGCATTTTAATACACCTGTTCACCACTAAAGCCAATTTCAGCAGTATTGCTGCTTTTCTAAAAACAGACTCCAAGAGCTCCAGGAGCATCTTTATTATCTGCAGTGTGAATTGTTTATTTTAATAGGAAGCTACCTGGCTACAGTACTGTTTCTTAAATTGCATGTTACTTTAACAACCACATCCACCCAAACCATAATGATCGTAAGTGAGGAAATACAGTTCTGAATGCTGAGGTGGAAGGCACAGAGTTTAGTTGTGAGTGGAAGCAGTTTTTGTTTTGCACATACACACAGGCACCATTGAGAATTGTGATTACAACATGCAGTGACTTCTGCTTGTAGTGATGCCAAACCAAACTCCAGGTGTGGATTAAAATATGTCCCAGAGAAATAAGCAGGATTTCAGTGCTGAAGCAATGTGTTGCTGAGAAATAATTTTAAGTATTTTCTTTGTGTTCTCAGAAGGTGATATCATATTCACCGATTGTCATGTGTGAGTGCTTGTCATCCAGACCAGCATAAACCTAAAAGAGGAGAGCTGGATTCGAGCATTCATAGCAGCTCTTCTCAATCCACCTTACCTTTCAAATCCAAGTTGGGTGCACAGGCTGGAGGCTGAGGGCTGGTGGAGAACACTGAGTTAGCATGATCGAGACAAGTCAGTGGTATAGTAGATCCCTCTTCCAACCTAAGTGATGCTATGATTCTATATGTAAACAACCTTTCCAGTGGCTGTTGCAAGCAATGATGAAATAGCTTTCATATTTCCAGCCCTTCATAATGGTAGAGTCGGACACCAGTACCACAGTAGACAGTCTGATGGGCAGTATTTTCAGTGACCTAAAATAAGTCATCAGTAGGGTAGACATTTAGACTACAGTATAGGTTTTTGATGCCTCAGTATAGGTTAGGTATCATACTCACAGCTAGGAGGCTTGTGGCTTTGATGCCAACTACACTTATCACTGCCCCTATCCCCCCCCAAAAATCCCAACCCACAACAACAAAACCCCACCAACCACCACCACGACCAAAAACCCCACCAAAACTAAAAAAGCCCACAACCCTACAAAAACACCAAAGCTGTTGGAACTTCCTTGTACTCTTCTTTTGACAATCAGTATCACTACCTTTATTTGTTTAGTCTGGGTCATGTTTCAGGATCTGTAAGATCCACACCCTTCCAAGCAAGCATTCAGAAGGTTATTTATGAGACTAAGATCCAGGGGCAAGCTGCAGATCCTTTACAATATTACGCTGTCATTCCTATCAAGGAGAATACAGCACAGTTTGTCATACAAGAAATGGTTGTCCCTCTAGGAGCTCTTGAAATAGATAAGAGACTGCTATTGTCCTTTACATATGAAGGCAATGCAGCAAAGCAGAGAAAGGAATTAAAAAGTAGTTACAATAGCCTAAAAAGGACAATAAACTCATAGTTCCAAGTTGACATTATGTTCTGATGAATTCATAGTGGGGCAATTACTGACAGTAGCACATTTAAGAAACAAGATATTGTCACTGATCTTTTTGGCTGGAAGTAGTTATGAGGGCCACTGACTGAGGCTTTTTATTAATGTGCATGCAATGGGTAGTTTCTCCTTCTTAAAATCAAAGAATATCAATTTAAATTCCTAGTATTGTGGTACTTCAAATACCAAGGTATTGGTGAGACTCTGAGCTACATGGAGGAAGAGGATGTCTCTACCCTGTGTGAAGATGTATTTCAGTATTCACCTTCTAGTTTCAGTGGAGTTGCAAAGCTCTTGCAGTCATTTGCATGTACTATCATAAGTAGTTTAAGCAGAAATAGGTTGTGTACCTCTGTTCTTGATGAAATTGCTGTGAATGACACACTGTGGCAGGCACGTGTAAACAGCAAACGCGGGACTGAAGGGAGAAGTGGAGAGTAAAGATTTACTTTTTTCTGCCTAAACTCTCCTCTTGCTGTAACCTTGTGTTCAAATTCTAAATTAATTAAAATTTTCTGGCATCCCCACTGGTAGGCTGCCATCAAGAGATGCTACCTCTTAGATTTCACTGGGGTTGGAAATAGAGGTGAAATTCAGGTCCTTACTTCACTGCCCATCGTTCCTTTTGTTTGAGGTGAGGAACGTGATCAGAGATGTTATCTGGACTTTCTCAGCTTCCCAAGTATTTAGTTTTGAATTTTGGTCCTCTCTAGGAGATATTTTAAAAAAATACTTAAATAAAAATCAAAAAACAGAGCATAAAGTAGGTTCTTTGAGATAAAGGCTTGATTTTTACATCCTGTTTACAGGCTCCTGTCTTCAGCTTGGGCAAATTTCTGTTAGTTCAGTGACCAGTTATAACAATAAGGATGAGAATTGTCTGCAGCCAAGCTTTTTGTCTTCTCAGTGTGGACTGGGAGCATTTGTGGGGAAGAATGGTTCTTTGAAATTCCTAGCAGAACACAGTCTTACTTCTGGTTTGGGGTTTCTGGATTCTAGCAAAATACTTAGAAGGGTTTGTCATATCATCTGGGATAAATGGTTGAATAATAACAGCCTTGGTATTCTTTTTCCAACATAGCTCATTTCAATTTTTTTCTTGTTTAATTTGTTTCCTTCATCCAATATTTAAAACTAACAAGCATAAGCAAACACAGAAAAAAACTTGAAAGGCTAAAAATCAAACAAATGAAAAAAACTTCCTATTTATACAGTTCAATTAAGCACATCCTTCCCATGGTGCATTGAGAAGATATATTATTACAGACACAAATCGCTTTGTAGTGTTGTATTATTAACTGCTTCTGGGGCCAGATGATTTTTTTTTTCTGCCAGATTAGAAGGAAGGAGCAATGGGATATAATGACAATTATCCTAATTGCTACAGGTCTATCAACACTGTCCCCCAGAAAGGGGATGCAAAGATGTGTATATTTGCACATACTGCTTCAGGCCATGTTTCTGGGTGGAGGTCTGCCCCAAACAGCCTGGGATTGCCCCAGGAAACAGAAGGGTGGTTTTGGTACTTTGAAGCCCCAAAATTTTCTCCTGTGAGTGAGAGGTGAAAACATTCCAGCACATTCTGGTAGCAAATAGGGTTTTTACTAAGATGACATTGCTAGGGCAGAGAAAACTGCAGGAATTATTTGATAGTTGCTTTGCTGATTCAAATATCTGTAGATTTCATTAAACTGTCTTATAAAATCATCACAGTAGGAAAAAAAATGTTGGGGAAAGGATTAGGTGATGCAACACAGTCTCAACCCATCGGGCTTAGGCAGGACAAAGAGGCAGGTAATGTCAGTGCTGCAAGCAGCTGTTAGTGTTTAGTCATGTCTTGCTTCAGAACAGATCCTGGACATCTCCCTGGTGATAGCTTTGCATGTATCTGCCTCAGTATTAAAAATAGACTATTTTTTATTTAATTGGATGGTGGAAAGCTAGAGATTTCTCACATCACTGAGATGGCAGATTCAAGATTTTAAGTATGTCAAAACAATACCATCTGGGTTTGTTTATATTGCTGTTAGCCTTTTGCAGGAGTCCAAGTGGCTATTTGAAAATCAGTGTAGCATCAACCTAACAAGTAAACAGTAGGTCATGCTACAGGCCCTTACAGTTCCTTGGGCCAATGTGGAGACGGGTTTGCTTACAGAAGTGGTGGATGTGTGTTAGGCAAAGAAAGTTGTGGAAATAATGTCATAAAAAACCAGGAGGATTTATGGAATAATAAGAATTGTAAGTCCCAGTTTTAAAAAAGGCCAGGCAGGGAAAATGTTTGACTCTTTGACCTCTCAATCCCTTTGGATGATAAGGGCATACATTTTAATTCTTGCAAATATTTACAAATGCAAGGTTTATCTAATAGAAGACTGAGGTTTTTTAGGGTGTTTCACATTACTAAAACATTTACTTCTAAGTTCAAACAACTGAACCCAATCAAGCACTGTTTGAAATAATGTAAATCTGTTCTAATTTAAGGTGATTAACAAGATTGATTATTCATATCATATCCCATCTTCTCCCCCCTTAGAATTGTGGATTGTAGGAGTGTTAAATTTGGATGTTTGCAAAGTTTCCTGGTGTATCTTGGATTTGAGAGTAGTATTTTGTAAGGAGTCAGGAAATTAGGTGTTTAAATGAGCTAACAGTTGGTACTGTCTCTCCTTTAAAGTGACCTCCAACTTAGCTGGATAAAATTAAGTTTTTCCATTTGCCCAGGAGGTCTGCAGTCTCTTATTTTTATGGTGGTTTGGGGAAGAAATGGTGTAACAAAGCTCACAGTACTCATACGGTATAAATTAATACATAATGAATGGGATCTCTAAGACACAGATCAGGTTAGTCACCAACAAAGGAATTTGTAACACTTCATAGTATATGGGGTCCAAAGTCCTTCCAGCACAATTTACTTTTTGATATGTGGAGCTCACATGTAGCTCTCTCTAGCTCTGCTTTCTTTGTCTAGATTGTGGCATGGTATCAGCTCACACATTGTCTTACACACCAGTCTGGAACTTGCCATATGCAACATCTGAAGATGCTTGAAGATGGTTTACTTGGTGTGATCTGATTGTGCTTTGGGTGGTTATGGTAAGGGAGGGCATCCTTGGCAATATTTCTCAGCTGTGGTGAAAACTATTGCCAAAGGTGACCTTAGAAACAAACCGTGTCTTTTCTACATACCATAAATGTTCCCAAAAATGAAAGAAGAGTTAATCTGTTGAAAAACAGAACTGAACATTTTATCTGGTAGATAATAGTAAGAATGTGTGTTCTGGCCCTTCTGATTTCTGCCAACTGCTTTCCATTGGGAAAGGGAAGGCTGGAGACGGTATTCCCCACCGTGCCCCTCTCCATCTGTTTGGATTTGGAACTGGAAATAGTATTTGGCCTGCAAATCTTGGATAGAGTCAGCACTGAACAGCAAATCCCTTGGAGCTACCGAACATGGTAGTGGCAGTAATAAAGCCCTTTGGCTTAGAGACTGAGGGGTTGATAAATAAGTGACTGTCATTGCTGGGATACAGCTGTGCTTGTTTTGCCCTATCCAAGCCATGGCAGAACAATAATGTAAATTAGATTTATTAAAGAAAGGGGCTGGCTTTGTAGCATCGATCTAGTCAAGGGCAAATGTAGACAAACAAGACTTACCCACCTGTAAACTGAGCAACAGCGATATGTAGCTCATATTGCCTCACAAGGGGTTCAATCCTGCAAGCATCCATGGTGCATTGGATTAAGGCCCCCGTCCTCCAAAGGTTGTTAGTACCTGTGGAGTCTTGATCTCAAAGCAGCTGCTCTGACAAACCGGACATTATGCTCAGGTGGGGTCCTCATGCAATAAACCATCTGGACAGTGTCCCTGCAAGGGCAGCCCCTCATTCAGTAGCCATACTGATAAACAGGATCCTGTCCTTAGTGGCAGTGACAGGCCAGCGGAGCCCTGCAGAGGTAGAGCGCTTCCTTGCTAAAGTCCTGTGTGAGGCCACTAAATGGGGTCCTTGCTCCTTCAGCCCAGTTGGAGGGGTCAAATGACCACTTGGGACACCCATTCCCCACCAACTTATTTCCAGAACACCCTGCAACTCAACACTGAGTCTGTGCAAGATATGCTAGGCCTCCCCAGAAGGGTGGGGGCAGGAAGCATAAAATATTTGGGCCATCTGGTGCAATCCCACCATCCAAGGACTACAACTTTATTCCTATCCATGCTGGACCCTTGGGTGGTCTCTTTCTCTCTCTCTCTCTCTCTCTCTCTCACCTTATTCTTGGCACATAAGAGTAACAGTGTTTCTAATTCTGCTAAGTTTCACTAACTGTAATACATTGCTCCAAATACATAGTGGGGTGCAAGCCTTGTAATTGTACTAGCTTTTAAATAAAGTTGTGCTTTGCTTGGATCTCCTGGGTCATTGTTGTTACTCCTAAGAGAGGGTTAACCTGGCCCCTGGGGCAGGTAGAAAACGTTAACTCTACATGTACCCATCTGCTGGAATGGGACAGACAGGTCTGTGAGAAGGATTGGGTCCAGCCGCACCTAGACTCCTCTCTGACAAGGAGTTTAGAAAGCAAGGGGGTCCAGTCTGAATCTTCCTGGTTTGCCTACCTGGTGGGAAGTGATCTGTGGTGAGGCTGCAGTCCTCTCGGGCTGGGATATAGTCTGCTATCTCTGTCCACTGATTTGAATTCTATGCCCATGATGTGAGCTCAGGTTACAGCTTACACTTGGTCTACAGAGGGGCTGAGTTAACATCAAGTTGTACAACTGTGTTGTGTTCTGGTTCTGCCAACGGTCCCTGTAGATGGCACCTGTCCCCATAGCAGGGGGTGTTGGTGGCTGCTTCATGGAAAGCTAACACGGGGAGATGATCAGTCTTATATTTGCCATGTACCGCTCCGTAGGGGAGCAGCCTAAAACCTTCAGAACTAGTAAAACCAAAAGGTTTCTTCATAAGAGCCATGTAAAAATTTTCAAGTAGTATTTTTCAAGTAATAATGTTCTTTAATCCTGGATGAATTTGAGGCAGAAATGCTCATTTGGAATAATTTGGGTGTCATTAAAAGAAGTTGCTTTACTCGATAGCATGGTTGCCCACACAGCTTGGCAAGTGTGATACAGTCTGTAAGGGTGGTCAGCGAGGAAGAAATGGAAGGAAAACAGTGGGTTTGTGGGGAAAAGGCTGTGTCTGATTTTCAAATAACTTTGCAGATATGAACCCAAATTCTGACTAGTCAGTTTATGGATAAATTTTCTTTTTGAAAAATGACCTGTGTCAGTACAATTATTTTGTTCAAAGGAAAGGAACATTTTCAGTGGCATTTTTTAAAGAGAAACTTTGAAATCAAATTAAATATTTATTATTTTTCAGTTTTCTTCAGTGTAGTGGTAGGAAAATAATGAATAAATAGTCTAGAAACAAAATCAGTTGGTTTTTTGTTTGTTTTTTTTTTTTAAATGCACAATTTCCTCTGACATGTCACCAGCTCCAAATAAGAAATTTTCTTAATGTTTTCACTGGGGAAAAGTAGAAATTTTTCAACTTTTTTGTCAGTAAATGCACTGAGACACTAAATAATTATGAATCTAAGTATTCTGATGTTTATCTAAGAAACTAATGTTTCATTAGTTTGCGATGGTTTTTTTCTTTAGAGATTTTGTGATGAGATCAGCAAAAGATAGCAGTAAATTTGACTTTGTATGTATTCAGACCTAAAAATCTCGCTAGAAAAGACATTTCCAGGTATCCCCAGCAAATTTGAAGTTGCTGGGTCCACAAGTTGCCTGCAAATGCTGCTAGATGTTCAGCTTTCATGTGCTAGTAAACATGAATAATACTTCCCCAATCTCCTGCTATCTCTGTCATTCATTATTTTATAGCTGTCTGTTGTATTCCACTTCAGACATCACTTTTTCAGGCTAAAAAAATCCCAGTCTGCTTAAGCTTTTCAGATTCTAAAGATGTTTTATACTACTGGCTTACCTTCTTGCCATGTTGTATATTTTTCTCCAATTCAACTGTATCTTTGTCAAATAGAAAAAATCTTCACAGTTTTTAAGTTGTGGTCACATAGCTTTCATATTGATGCTTTCTGGTTGGCTTGTTCTCTACTTTTTTCAAGTAATTCCAAATAACCTCTCTTTGGTTTTGGAGCAACATGTTTGAGTCCAGAACCGGATGCTTGTATCCAACAGTTTGCAAGACTTCAAGGTTACTGAATCATGGTAGCAGATTTGCAACCTATTTTGGGGCTAGTAGGGGTATGGTGTGTGGTGAGGATGATATTCTCTGTGTGCTGTGGTACTTTACATGTGATGACACTATTTGTTTTCCATTTTGGTGCTTGACCAGTATCATCAGATCCTTGTGCAGCTTTTCAAAGTCAGTGTTTTTACAATCCATCAAATACCATGTTATGAAGATGTATTGGTTCTCTGTATTTCGTGTTTTCTTCAGTACGGCATCTATGAAGTCAAGAAATAGCGTAGATCACACTAGATGTTCCTAGTGTCCACTGGTAATTTTCTTTGTTATTTTCTCTAATAAATTATTAACCTTTAAAGGCACATTTCCTTCTGTCATGTATCAGCTTGGTTGTTTTTTTGACTTAGTGTTTTTTAGCAAAAACACAATGAAATTGTAGATGCATAGTATCAATTGTACCATCATTATCAATACATAAACTGAATCTTTGAAGACTTTTTACAATCTGTGGGGTCTGCATACCCTCTGGAAAAAAAAGGATGCCTTTTAGTTGTCATATAATGATCTGATTCTTTGCTTATTCTGATATTTGAAAAACAGTTCTACTGATTCATGGATTCATTTGTATGTGGTTATCCAGGACTGTCTTCAACTCCTTTAAAATGTGCTTCTTCATTTTCCAGCTTCTTTGTCTCTGAAAATGAAATAAATTTCGCTGATAGGATGGACATCACAGCTAGTAGTTGAACAATTTTATATTGAATTTCCTTATGGAAGGATATTAATGGAGCTAGTGGATTTCTTGGGTTCATTTTATATGTTAATTCAGTACTTAAATTTGAAATTTTTCTTCTCACCTGTTCCCCCAAATGAAAGCACTTAGAGTTGGAAACACCCTAAGCCGTGCTATATCCTACTCCTGTCTGATGCAGAGAATTCATTTAACATCTCAGTTGTGGCCTTGTCTTCTTCAAGGCTGTCTTGCTGTCTTTTCTCATGTTTTCTTGCCATTGCATGTTTAAAAAGGTATTTACTGCTATTTTTTATGCCTTTTATGAAATTACTTTCTATTTTTTAAACTCTAATTTATGTTGATATTCTGCATTTACAGAGCCGAGTCTAATTTCCATTTTCATCATTTAATTGTGACTCTCTTAGAAGGAGGTCCTCCTACTTCAAATAGCTTATTTTAGCTTGTTGCTTTACCAGATAGTTTTTATTTCTTTCCTTTTACAGAAATTTGTTTTTAGAATAGGTTTCATGTATTCATTTTAAATCTCTAATATGATGACGTTAAAATACCTCTGTGGTGCTTAAGATAATTTATTCTCTAGTTACTTTTAATTTCTAACTAACAAGTCCTAATATTTATGTATTTCTTCCATTTGAAATTAAGCTTTGTTATAAAGGAACACTTTTTTCCTTCTGTGTGTAGCTCTGAACTTGAGTCTAAAGCACGCAGTGTGCCTGCGTGTTAGGTACCTTGCCTATCAGCTCTGGCAGTTGTATGTTTCTTTTTTCAGAATTTAAATCACTCTGGTGGTTACCCTTGCTATTCAAAGGTAACAGGGATGTGTCTGTTTTCTCTAGTCATGGAATTTTCATACAGTCTTATCTACCATGGTATGAAAAAATAACACCTGGTCATGTTCTTAATAACCTTGATCTGACATGCCAATGTGGAGAAATGTCAATCTGCAGAGATATTAGTTTAACCAATAGTAAGTTAGTTAGACTTTCAGAATTAGCACATATATGTGTGGCATGTACATGTGCTAAACCTAGAGACCTGTATCAATGTATTCTGCTTAAGTGGGACGACTTCCTGAGACCATGCTTTACTGGTTAAAATGTGTGCATTTAGCCTGTTTCTGTTTTGTTCTGTAATCAAGAGTAGGCAATTTGGCTCAATTCATTCCTCAGTAAGTCATATCAACACCAACATACAGTGAAAAGCTAATCTGAGACTCTCCAACGATAACATATAATAAAAGATCTGGGAGACTGCAGTATTGCTGCATATTCTTTTAGTCATAATATATTTGATTTAGCAGTGCTTTAAATAACTGTTGTCTCAACATGGGTATCAACCAGTTCAGGCATTTATGAGTTCCTTACTGAAGAAAACTCATGACTTCAAATGTGGATGAAACTATAGAACTGATGCCGATGCAGTTGAGGACATATCAGCATCCTTCTTTATTAGAAGTTACATTTGTATATTTGCGCAGTCCTCATCTGTTTGTCTGAAAGTGAGCTCATCTTGGCTGAAGACTGAACAGTGGACTTAAGTCCTAGCACAGCTCATTATGCAAGCCTCACAGTATGCCCAAGTTTTGAAAGGAAATCCTGTAATACATTAATTTTCCTCACTGTGGGTTGCATTGTCTAAAATGCTTATTTATTTTTTCTTTGTTACTTTTGAAGGTGTAGCTACTCGTACTGCTTTGAGAAAAAAATATTTTAAACACAATGTCTTTGTTTTAATATTAAAAAAAAAGGTGTTTCTGTTTCTTGTTCTAAGGGCAAGCTCTTTCATGGATCCAACTCATACATCCTTTCTCTCACCTATGATCAGGAGATTAAAAAGAATAAATAAGCCCTGTATGCCCTCAGGTGAAATGCTTGTTAAGTAGCTATTGATTCGCCCCCCGCCCCCCCAATCCCATCACTTTGTCTGTATTTAAATGGCAAATGTTGGAGAGACTCCTAAGATTTAAGATTTAAGTGTTTGCTTAGCTATGATGTAGGGAAAAACTGTATGGAAATGAAGGAAAAAAAGGGAGCTTAGAAGTGTGTTAACCTCTTGGAAAGCAAACTATCCAATTAGTTTTAAGAGGCATTCTATTGAAATTATTGACATGGCATTTTGAAATATAGTTCTAATTTTTCCTTCATTTGAACCTTTTACCTTCACTTAAGCCATAGTCTGTTTTGATTTCTGTAAAAGTAGCCATTAAGGTAAATACTGGGCTGCAGGTCTTACATTTCTAAAACAATGTGTGAGTCTGCTGAACTGAGTGCTGTGGAGAGCAAGGCTTAGGAATATTTCCACACCTTGTTCTTCATTATTCCTTTCTTAAATGGAAGTGTACAACAGAGGATGACAACTAGCAGTCTTTTTTTTTTTCTTCCCTTCCATTTGTGTAAATCAGCATTGTGTATCTTATTGTTAGAGGAAGAAGATGTGTATTTTTTTTAAGATGAGAAAACTTTCCCTCCTTGGGGAAAGGACAAGAATGTAGCTCTTATCAAAGGTCCTGGGACAGGACCAGTCCCAGTTTACATATTTACAGTAACCTCTGGTGCATACAAGCTACTCTTGTTGCAAGAAACAGCTTCCATGTTCCTTCCCTTAATGTTCAGCAACATTATCATGCTTATTTTGAAATACGGTGTTTGCAAGTCCTAAAATTTCCAACTCACTGAGCAGTTCCCATCACCTTTCCATTTCCAAAATAGAAGTTATGGAGCACTTTTATTTATGGCCTACTGTGATCTTGGACCTGCTGAATGTATCATGACTTCATTTAATATCCTACCATAAAAAACAGCTACAGACCTTTTGCGTATGCAAGCAAAATTTATACTTGAGAGTCAGAATTCCAGGCTACCTTGGATCACTAACAAAAAGTTACTTCTTTTTCTGCTGTAGTTTAGAGAACATCATGATCTTCAGAACCTACCACTGAGGAATTTTTTTTATGTGGTTGGCATAATAAAATGTGTGGTTGAAACTTAATGGGCAGACATGCATTTGGAAAACATTGCACATACGCCCGCAGAGATGTTGCAAAAGCTTGTCTTACCCTATTTCAGGAGGAAGAGAAGTGGTTTCTTTAAGTTGCTATAGTATCCTGGAGATTAATTTAATGTGGTTCAATGACAGGCCCCAATGTGAAAGTGAATAACAAGACTTAAAAGTAGATGCTACAAACATTAGAGAAATGGTTTTGTAGGAGGAAGCTATGTCAATTAGACTTAACCCTCCTGTGGTGAGAGGGAAGTCTATGTCCCTCACTAGGCCAGGATTCTGGCTGATGTACATGAGCATTGTTTCACTGCTCTGAGGCGTGGTGATGATTTATACCAATAAGAGTGGAACTCCCGGTGTGTTGGCACAGCAGAATTTTAAGCTTAACAAGGTGTGGTTGATCAAGTCTAGAGGAATCCTCAGGCAAAAAGATGTGGTTTCATAGGCTAGGCATAACAAATCTTAGAAGCAATCAGTATTGTTAGTATTATTTGTAACCTCATATTTGTGTATTTTATGATGGCATTCCTGAGAGAAGATCCTGAGCAAAGTAGACAGCACAGTGAGATCAGTCTGCAGTGCCCTTTTTCAATGTTAACTGTTGTCACTTTGGCTAGGATTTTAATTTTTTCATATTCAAAGGAGAAAAAACAGCACAACCAAATCATAGAATTGTTTGGGTTGGAAGAAATCATTAAGGGGCACTTCATCCACACCTCCCTCCCACCCTTGCAATGATCAGGGACATTTTCAACTAGATCAGGTTGCTCAGAGTCCCATCAAACCAGACCTTAAATGTTTCCAGAGATGGAGCATCTGTTACCTCTCTGGGTAACCTGTTGCAGTGTTTCACCAAGAAAAAAAAAAAGATTCCTTTTGTCTAGTCTGAGTCTACTCTTTTAGTTTTAAACTATTACTCCTTGTCCTATAGCAACAGGCCCTACTAGTTTGTCCCCATCTGACTTACCCCGTTTAGGTACTGGAAGGCTTCTATAAGATCTCCTCAGAGCCTTCTCTTCCTCAGGCTGAACCACCTAACTCTCTCAGCTTTTCTTAATAGCAGAGGTGTCCCATCCCTCTGATAATTTTTGTACGAAGTTTTCTTACTCAAAATCCTGGACATTTCTTAACTTTTCTACTTCCTCTTAAAGCTCTACCACCAGGCTGAGCAGAATCATTTACCTGATCACACATCACACAGCCATTCTCACTATTGCCATCCTTTACCAGTGACAGGCTCTGGCTCTCCCTGTAGCTGGAGACCTGGGTGGCTGCATGTTTTTGTGGGAGCCCTGTCTGGATTGCACATCCATTCTGGTGAATGCAGAGAACATAGAGGTATGGTGCAGAAGGCAGCGTATAGCAAAAATATGTGTTTATGTACATGCATTTCAAAGCATTATAAAACACTGGAGAAAATCAAGCCTACTTATTTATCATCTTCCACAGAATATTACTTTACTGATCCAAATGAAAATACCATCAAACTTCATAACAGGGATATAATGTAAGATAATGAAGAACAATATTCATCCGAGGTCGCTGTTGCATGGAATAACTAACACCTCTCCGGTGTCATCCTACTGGATCCGTCTGGCAAATTATGACCAGAGAGATACAAGTGAACAGCGCTAGCTATTTAAATGCACTTAGATGAAGCTAAACACAGGGAAGGTTCCCAGAGTTCCCCAACACTGCCAGACATAAACACTTTCACCGCATTGTTAATCCCACTAATTTAATGTAAAACATGAAGGTCTCCACGAGATTTATGCAGAAGAACAGCTGAAATCTATGATTAGCGTTGCCAGTCGAAGTAGCAGTTTTTGTCTGTTGGCTAAGGCTAATCTAGCCAGGATACTGGGGAAATATTTATCCTTGCTGTGCTTTAGTTTAAAATACTATCTATGTGTAGGATTGCCTTTAAGATAAAGTGCAGGAGGCAGAGCAGATACAGGAATTAGCTGCCGACTTTTAGCTTAGACTTGTAATTTACGGGTTTAATTTTGCTGCTTCTTGCTTCCATTATTATTAATTTATGTAGCAGTGATAATAATAACAGCGATAACAGTTTCACCTCCAGGTGCTCCAAAGACAGAGCTGATTCTAAAAACAGTGATCAATTCTCCATCACTGAAATGCATCTATGTGAGATGCAACATCACATATGCATGCGAAGCGTGTCTCAGTAGGGTAAGGAAGTTGTATTTGTTTCATTGCTAGGAAGAAGGGAAGCCTGCCCAGGTACAGGTTGGATCAAGCACTTGGACTGCATGTGTATGACTAATTAAAGAAGACAGGAACCTTTTTCTAGTCCTGAGGCTGAGGGATGTAGCCTACATATTATCCATTTGATAAATTCTCTTTTCTTCAAAAGAAATCACCATAGATAAGCTGCCTATTGGGAATGGTCTCTGGTGGTTACAATACTGCAGACCTTGCCAAGGTATAGTCTGACAGTCTCTGGAAACAGACTGACACTAATTCAAACTCTTTGAAGATCAAACTGTCCATCCCAGTATAGAAACCCAGCATTTTGAGAGGTGCTGCTGACCAAAGCAAGGAAAGAAACTGGGCGGATGGAGGTGAGGGTAGGGAGGGAAGGGGGACAGGAACAGGGAGGAAAGGACAAAGAATTCAAAAGGTTCTGTAGTATTTTGTTTTGTATTCTTTGGTCTAAATAGAAATGTTTCATTGTCCTGAAAGGACCCAAGAAACTTCATGGTTTTAATTTCACTATCATTAAACAGACATTTTCTGTATTGATACAAACCTGTTTAAAAAAAAAATTACATAGTTTGTCTTAATGGATGTTATTTCATTTAAAAAACCAAACCAAAACAAACCCAAAACCCTTGCAAAATATTTTGACAGTGTAAAATTTATATTGTTTTATTGGAAAAATCTGTTAATAGTTCTTCTAGCTGTTAGGAGAAGGATAATAAACATCCTTAATATGAATGTGGTTTGCATTGGGCAGTCATCTGTCTGAAGCTAATGATGTTGTTAATGGTATTTATTCCTGTGTTTAGAAAGCAACTAACCAGAGAGAAGGGTACACACTCGGTGTAATGGGGTAGATTAGAGTCACATAACCTTCCTGCTTGAGCAGATTATTCACGGAAGTGATGAAGTAGTACAGACCCTGACACATTATTGCATCTTCTATCCCCAGGCTACCCTGCTTTGTACAGAAACTGCCAGTATCTCAGCGGTGACTGACCAGTGCTCAGGAGCCCAGGTGGATGCTGCATTGCTGAAGCACAGCAGTCAGCCCCTCAATAAGTAACAGAGATAATGCATGTTTCCCAGTAGGACCCTGGCGTGATAACCCATACTGTAGCCATTCATGTTAATTCTTAGTTCACTTACATCTTTGTAAACAGGGTTTTTTTCCCCTCCCTTTTTTTTCCCCCCTTTCTCTGTTGGGGTGGAGGAATGGGAAGGAAAGCTGTCACTTCCTCAGATAATATGTTATGGGACAATAATTTTGACAGGTGTGTCTATTTTTTTTCCCCTGCTCCTCCCTAACAGCAGTTCTGACACTGAGCCAGGGGATATTGTTTTTGAGGTCTTTGTCAAGGGAGGGTGTTTCAAAGAGGAATATTGCAGCTTCTGTTGGAAAAGAAAAGAAACAGAAGCAGAATAGAAGCTTCTCTTTCTGAAGGTGTGATAGGCTTTAGACTAGCTAGAGTCATAGTATTCAACCTGGAAGAGAAAACATGAGCCTGAAAACAGGCAACTCAGAAGGTTGTTAACCAGAGATAACTAGTTATCTTTAAGCATGAAGATCATGGTGAATTAGCAGGAAAACCAGACGTGAAGTAGGAGGAGGTGCTTGGAGGCAATTGATGTGCTACAAGGACACATCCCACTTTCTGGTCCCTGGACCAGGCTGGCAGCCATTTCCTCTTGGGCACAGGCTGAAACCTGCTGAAATTAGTGGAAGAGGCTCCCATTGCCTCTCTAATGCAGGCAAGTTTCTTGTTCATGAAGTAGAATTGAGAGAAAATTTAAGTTCTCTTTTGAGAAAGTGACATGACAAAACACCAATGCATGGATGTGCTGTCCATGTGCCAAATGTCTCTCTGTGGTAGGTGAAAACAAAGGCCTAAACCGCAGCTCTTTAAGGAGCTGAGAAGCCCTCCTTGTCATCCTTTCAACTCCACATGGTCTGACCCCTCTAATAGCAAAAGGATTTTTAAGGCTTTATGCTGGAAGAGGCAAACTCCCAGGGGCCAGATCCTGCCACGAACCTCTCTGCTGCAGAGCTGCTCTTGACAGAGCCTCCAAATGAGGTGGAGCTTTTAGCAGCTCTCAGTCTGGACATGGGGTGATTGAGATGACAGCAAAGCCATTTCACTGCATTTCTTTGTGACAAGATATTAACAGTTCTGTCTTGATGTGTTGTTGGTCAGGACTTTCCCTGTTACATAGCAAAGCAATGTTTTTCACTGTTGACATGCGCAGTACATAGGAAAAGTGAAATATAGAAAGAACATTTAGACTTTGTAGGGGTTTCCCCCCCCCATTTTTCTCATTGTTATCTTTTTTTTTTTTTTTTACATCTGTGTTTAATCTCTAAGTTTTAGGGCTGGCTTGAGGTGAAGGGGGAGTTTCTGCAATTGCCTGAACTGACAGTTGCTTTCATTTCGCATCAGAAACTAAATGGATTTTTTAATTTGCATTGTTATAAAGTCACCACAAACCTGTCCAGGCTCAAGGTGTTGCTAGCAGGCACTGATGCGGTGTAATTGTTGTGTGAAAAAACCCTGTAGCATCCCATTAAAATCAGAGGCTGCTGAGTTTCCATATGGTGCATTTGTGGCTGTATTGTGTCCTTGTCATGGTAGCGTTCAGTCTCTTTCTGCACATACAAGCAGAGATGAAGGGCCCTTACTGTAATTTGGTTTCAGTCACTGGTTTCCCCAAAACCTGGATCTAATACTCCCAGTCAGTAGCCCCACTGAATTGCATCTCAAGTAATGAAAATTTGAGCAGAACTAAAATCCCAATGTCTCTGGAAAATACAAAACCAATCCTGTTGTCAGAGTTTCGACTTAGAAAATGTGAAAAGCCAGGGAGTGATTCCTCCTTCCTGCTTCAGATTTTCATGTTGTTTCCTAGATGGAAATTAATTTTTTTCTCTGTAAAGTGCATGTACACTCAAATATTTGAGGAGGTCCTGGGAGACATACACCAGGAAGCATGTTTTGTACCACAGTGCTAAGTCCTAGCTCCTGATCTTTCTCAGAAGTCTAAAAGGGAGAATGACATTGTTTTCTTCTAAGTATTGCAGGTTTAGGATTTGTGACAGGCTTAGCTGCTTTTTATCTCGCTTTGGTTCCTTCACTAAACTGCTGGATAGCTTGAATTAAGTGTGCTCCTGTCCTTATTTCTTTAGGCACTGGAGGCAGCACACTGCGATGTCATGGGTGACATTTGAAGGTGGAGTGCTCTTTTCTGTGCTTGTATTTCTCCCAGTGAAGGTTGAATTGTTGTAAATTGCTAACATCTGTGTTATGTGCCCTCTGCACATTCATAATCTGATTTCTTTCCCCCCTCAGTTCAGTTCATCAGAGTGACTTTGGCAGGAATGAGAGTATTCAATACATCTTAAAATATCTCCCCTAGAAGGTAGTTAACCTCAGGTCTGCCTGCTCACCGTTCAGGGCTGATTGTGCCTATGTAGCTGCTTGCATAGTCATTCTGAACCCATCCCATTACCTGCCTAACAAAGTGGGTCAGCAAAATATATTCAGCAGACTCATTATGGGAACCCCCTTCTGCAGCTCTGTAAATATGCTGCCATTTGCTGTGCAGAGTGTGCATTCAGGAGGGACTGAGATAGTCCTGTGTCTTTTTAGGCTTTCATGAGCAGGTTTTTTTCTTGCACCCAATTTCCCTTTCTTAGTCTGTGTAAAAGTGGAAACCAGTCTAAGAGTTTGGCCAAAGAGCAGTCTAAAGTTTAGTGCATCAGATCTCACCGGTATGATCTGCCCTTGAATAGCTTTTGGGATCTCTCTGCTTAGGAGAGTTGTATAAACAACCTGTTCATTTTTCCCGAGGAGGTCATACATAAAAATTCCAGGTATCAGTGGTGGTTTTGTGATTTAAATTTCTTTTGAAAGCTTTCTTATTCATCTAAACCAGAATTCTATTTTGTTCCACTTCAGTATAGCCCATGAACTAGGTGGGTTGAGCACTGGGAAAAGCGTTGTGTATGCTTGTCTCATTCTTCCTCTTCCCTGCGTGCTGACAGCCACTGCTGAAGGGACAGCACTGGGCTGGTTGGACTCTGCTCGAACCACTACAGCTGTTTTTAACTCACCTCTTTGTGCCAGTGGGACCTGCCTTTGCTGGCTCATAAAAAAAAGCTTCATAAAATATTACTGTGGTGCCGTGGTCTGTGTCACAGCGGGGCACTGTGCAGCCAGGCATCGTGAAACAAGCTTGGCCTGAGAGGCAGCCCTGCCCGTGGCAAGCTGTTAACCTTGCAGCCACTAGTGCGAGGAAAAACTTTTGCCTTCAAGAAGCTGGTGGCAATATTTGGTGCTAATCGAGCTTTTTTATTTATAAGCCCCATAAATGCCAGAAGCAGAATTTCCCAGGTAAATCATCAGTCCGTTGTGTTTACAGGGCTTGAAGAAACCACAGATTTTGGTGTTATGCTCCCTTCCCAGAGCAGCTGTGTTGCATGGGAAATGGCATGCGGGGGCTTTGTTTCCTTCACTAGTTTGTCATTTTGCTCCTGTGAATTAATCCCTATCAACAACAAGTTGTAATAGATGCTGTTTCTCAAGAGGAAGTATTTTTGCCATTCTCACTGATAAGCGTACTGCTAATCAATATTTGAACCTCCAGGGCTACGAAATCTGGTACTGCATCCTTGTTTCCTCTTATTTAATGGATGGATTATTTCTGTGTCAGCTGTGGATCTAAGTTTTCAAGTGACCATCTGTGGCAATTGGTGGTACTCGATCAATGGTCTACAGCCCACAGGTGGTCCATAAAACATCACAAGGTGATCTGTATAGCAGTGGGAGTTGGAAGTGAAAATCAAAGCAATCCTGAAGGCATACACAGTGACACCCCACAGTTACCAGCAAGCAGTGATGTGCCAGCTGCATGCAAAACCATCTCGTAGGCACAGATCGATGGGTACAGCATCGCCTGAGGATTTTTTTTTCCAAAAAAAAAGTTTCATTGGTTCTTTGGTTATTAGAGAAGCTTGAGAAACACTGCTGTAAGGGACTTATTGGACTTCTGAAGGGTTTATTTTTACCTATGATAGTTTCAATGTGGGAAGGACATTTTTACATAGTTGCACATCACGTTTGGAGTCAACTGATTTGGAGTCTGTATGTGGGTAATTCTGGCTTTTCCTTGAGGGTGTTGTGGAGGAAACTATCTAGCACAGATGCCTGCAGGTGGGCACCCGAGTCTGCTTGCAAACAGTCGGGGGTAGAGCTGTCTCTTTCACCTGGCAAAACCATAAAGCTCCTTTGCACAGGCAGTCCCTGAAGTACTTGCTTACCCTTAGCAAGTATGCTGATGATACGAAGCTGGAAGGGGTGGCTGACATGCAGGAACACTGCGATGCCATCCAGCGAGACCTGGACAGGCTGGAGAGCTGGGCAGGGAGAAACCTAATGAAATTCAACAAAAGCAAGTGTAAAGTCTTGCACCTGGGGAGGAATAACCATCTGTATCAGCACAGGCTGAGGGATGACCTGCTGGAGAAGGACCTGGGGGTCCTGGTTGATGACAGGTTGGCTATGAGCCAGCAGTGTGCCCTGGTGGCTAAGAGAGCCAGTGGTATCCTGGGATGCATCAGGAGGAGTGTGTCCAGCAGGTCTAAGGAGGTGATCCTCCCCCTCTACTCTGCCTTGGTCAGGCCCCACCTGGAGTATTGTGTCCAGTTCTGGGTTCCCTGGTATAATAAATACAGGGATCTCCTGGAGAGAGTCCAGAGAAGAACTACGAAGATGATTAAGGGCCTGGAACGTCTCCCATATGAGGATAAGCTGAGAGAGCTGGGACTGTTCAGTCTAGAGAAAAGAAGACTAAGGGGGGGCCTAATTAATGTTTATAAATATCTTAAGCATGGGATGCAGGGGGAATTGGCCAGCCCCTTTTCAGTGGTCTGTGGGGACAGGACAAGGGGCAATGGCTGCAAATTGGAGCACAGGAAGTTCCGCACCAACATGCGGAAGAACTTTTTCACAGTGAGGGTGACAGAGCAGTGGAATAGGCTGCCCAGGCAGGTGGTGGAGTCTCCTTCTCTGGAGATATTCAAGACTCAGTCTGGATGCCTATCTATGTAATATGAGATAGGGAGCCTGCTTTGGCAGGGGGGTTGGACCTGATGATCTCTCAAGGTCCCTTCCAACCCCTACAATTCTGTGATTCTGTGAAGTGTGCTGCACACACCAGCTGCTTCTCTGTGTGTGAACAGCAGTGACACCCCCGTGTGCTGTGTTTCACTGTGCGGTTTGCACAAGTGTTGTAAAAAAACCCAAAACCTTTACAGGTTTGCTCTGCAAGAGAGGTTGTCAAGACTGCCCTTGCCAACAGATGCAGGTAGTTGTGAACTCCCTTTGTGGCTTCCCAGCAGCCACACTGGTGAACTGATCACAGTGTGCTGCTGTGTGCCAGCATGGGCTGTGCTCCTACCCTCTTTCCAAGCAGGAATGTGTGGGCTGTTTAGCACACAGGCATATTTGCAAATCGCTTAGTTCCCATTACTTTGTAATTGCAAGGGGAGATTTCTAGAGGTGCTGTGCTTTTCAACTTGGTCTTTCTCCCCAAAGGTTTTCTTTTATATATAAACCAAAAATTATTACTTTACAAGTGTGTGATGCAATGTGCACTATTGACAGCCTTGTGTATGAGAGGATTATGCAAAAAAACCCACAATGTGGAACTTTGTTTCACAGTATTGCTATATTAAGATGTACTTTTTCTTTTGTCTCTTAATTTTTGCCTTTTGCTTGTATTCTAGTCACTGCATTTGGAGCTTTTCTTCGCAAATGGGAGGACTGGAACATCTTTGTTCCCCCTCTGTTCTTTTTCTTCTTCCCTCCTTCCCTTTTATTTTTTTAATCTTTTGAAAGGTGTGATTTTTAAATAATCACAGGATTCCAAGAGGGGGAGCTTTCTAAGCAAACAAACAGAAAACAACACTCCCCTTTGTCTGTTATATATTCACAAGTGTCTTAATAAAAATGTGAGTGCTGCCACAACTCTTACTCGCTGTTGACAGTTTCACTACTAAGAACAAAAAGATTTTGCATTTGAAATATAAGGAAAAAGCCTTCAGAAATAGTCTTTGCTGGAATTTGAATTTGGCTTCTATCTGGAAAGCAGTAAGCAGATGCCCAGGATATCTTCAAGAGCTACTTGTGGCATCTCTCAATCCACCACTTGGGTAAGGCTGCTGAACTGCTGTATGTTGATAATCTCGAATTAAGATCAGCAAGAAACACAGAACAGTTTGGGTTGGAAGGGACCTTAAATATCACCTAGTTCCCACCTCATGCCACAGACAGGGACACTCTTCATTAGTCCAGGTTGCTCAAAGACCCATCCAACCTGGCCTTGAACACTGGCGCATCCACAACTTCTCTGAGCAACCTGTTCCGCTGCCTCACCACCCTCAGAGTAAAAACATTTCTTCCTAAAATTTCTATTCTTCTATTATATGCAGTCCTGTTTCCTTCACCCTCATGATGAAGAGTATTTTCCTAATGTCAGATTTAAATCCACCCTGTTAGTTTTAAACCTATTAATACTTGTCCACCACACTCCCTAAGAAGAGTGCTAATTAGTCCTTTTTTTCAGAGATGAACCCCCTAATCGTGTTAGATCATACATTGGTCATCAGCAATGAATTGTAGGTCTGCTTTACTGGGGTTATTCCAATTTGTGCTTGCAGTTGTATTGCACAGGTGAATGGTGCCAGCTTTTGAATTGCAGAAGCATTTAAAACCGATACAACTTTTTGTGATGAATATTTATACTTGCAAAGCAAGAACAACTTGCAAATGCAACCTTCCTGTCAGATTATTTTCTGTGACTTCTGTTTTCATTTTTCACCTTTTACAAAATTGTTAGCTTCAAATCTAAATCTTAGCTGAGTTACTCAAATGTTCTGAAGGTAGCAGGGAGTCTGTGATATGCCTAGCCCATATTACAGAGAAGGGTGTAAAGATGGAATTAAAAAAGCTTCAGGCAGGATCAGAGCTTCGATGCTTGTCTTAAGGTTCGTCTTTGAAATCCTGCAGTCATTTTTCATCCATGAGAGAACTTCTTTTTGAGTGATAATTCTGAATAGGGCCATTAATTTTGGCTTGCAGTTGCAGGCAATTAATCAAATAGGCAAGAAAAAAAAGTTAAATTATTATTGTTTGCAAGCTTTAGCTCTCTTGGGTGCAAACACGGGCGAAATGCTGTAGTGATGCAGGTTTTCATCTCTTTCTGTGTCTTGCTAGAGTTTTCTGTGGCATATCTAGATGTACACTTTCCTGCTCATGTTCCCAGGTGCTGGCCAATCTCAGTGTCTTGTGAGCACCTTTTTCAACTACCCTGAACACACCAAAGGTTAAAGTGGTCCCTGTCCTTTCCTGTGCTGAAGGGACTGTGGGCATGTTAGGAGTGTTGTTTGGAGATATTATGCAGCATCTTCTGTAACATCCCCATCCACAGCCAACTTCTGTAACACCCTGTATGTGTCCTGCCAGTCTGCTGTGGAGAAATGTGTGCTTCTGTGTCCCTCCTTTCCTGCCATAAGAGACAGAGTACTTAGAAGAACTATTGACAATGTTTAAATAATTTTGAGCAATTTATGAGACTGAGAATCAGGAATAGGTGCAGCAGTGTATGCCCTTAATTCAGAGTACTGCATGTACCTCCTGCTGCTAAATGTCTCACCAAGGCTTTCTGTCCTTCCTTCCAGGTTTTCACAGGGAACAGCAATGCTGACAGTGTGGTTCACCACAAGTTTCTGCACTCCATGAAAGCCCGTTTCTTACGCTTCATCCCTCTGAAGTGGAATGTCGGTGGGCGGATAGGACTGAGAGTTGAGGTCTTCGGCTGCTCCTATAGTAAGTGGCTACATCGTAACCCACATTTTCTCAGAGTTTTTTGTTGATGCTGTCAGTGCTGGGGTGGGAGTTTTATGGATTAAAATGTAATGTGAATTATATAGCCATCACTGTTTTTTCAGTAGTTGCCCTTGCCTTTCTGTGTAGGGATGTGCTGGCCCATCTAGTTCAGCTGAGCCCACCACAGAGTGATTTGCTAGTTCATGCAAGTACAAGACAATCAGATATTGTAAAACCTCCCACCCCACTGGAGGGCACAGTGCTACTTGGAATCTTTTGTAGGGCTTTGCTTAGGAAAAGTACCACTTTTTCTTAAATAGTTCATTTATGGTTTTAAAGCAACTTAACTAGTTGTTGAGAAAAATGCTGTGGATTATTTAGCTAGTATTTCTATTTCAGGACTATCGCCCTCTTTATAGTTCCAGAGAGCATCTCTGCTGCTTTAATTGGTTTTGCACGGGTGTTTTCTTTTGCACTCTTCTTCATAACACATGGCAATGATCCTCTAAGACATGGTCTGCAGTCTTTTGCCATGTGGGCTTTGGAGCAATCTCTAAACTTTTGCTGCATTAGGGTGTTTTGGTCACATAGTTATCATGGTGTACCATTGCAGATATATGACCTATCAGCACAGAAGAGTGCTAATGTAAAGAAAAAGGGCCAGTGTTGCTCGCATACACAACACAAAGACAAGTCCACAAGTGAGGAGACAGAAGTCCAGTATTTGTTTCTCTGGTGGCTGTGGGTTTATTTCTGAAATGGTCAAGTGTGACTTGGAGACAGGTGAGATTTTTCTGAGGATAGTTCAGGGGTTTTTAACAGTATTTTGCCAGTAAATTCAGTGTGGTGTGGCACAAGTCACTGTCATGTGACACTACTGGACATCTCCTGTTTAGATCAGATCCTAGTCTGCTCCTGCTGGGTGCACAAAAGGGGGAAAAAGTGGAAAGCCTCCCATGTGGATGGGAGAAGTCTTAAATTCATCCAATTAGAATCAAAGGTCAAAGTGTCTTAAACCTTAATTAAAACACATGTTCCCATTCAACAGAGACACAACTCCAGGGTTTTCATCGGCCTCATCATTGCACTCAGCATTTAGGACTGATTCATGTGGTTTCACAGGAAGATCCTTCTTATGGTCTTTGTAGACCTGTGTTTAGATCCAAAAGATCCATTCAGCTTTTTTAAAACGTTCTTTCTCCACTTACTTTGATGCTCTGGCACTGTGGACTGTCATTCATTGAAGTACAGTACTGGTCTGGATGGATAGGCAGTACTGGAAGAGACCTTTTTCATCTCTACCAGTGGGCAGGGAAACTGAAACCTATAAATCAGAACCATCTGCTCTTGGTGACATCATTCCAAAGCACTATCTCATCTGTTTTCAAAGATCTTTCGTCTGCTAATGATGACCAAACCTCTGCACTGAAGAGTGTAGTCCACACACAAGTACAAGGAATAAAATTCGAACTGAAAGTTGAAACTTTTAGCTGAATATGATTTGGTGCTACTCTGTGTGAAATACTGCATGGGCACTTCTTTCATGTCAGGTTGTGTTTGTATCTTCTTTGAAGTGAAGAAGACTTCAGTCACTTGCAGGCTGAGTTTCCTTGCGGTGATATCATCGAAGTCTTCATCTTTGTCCTGTACCCTGCAGTTACAGGAAATAAAAATTGGTTGTGCAGAATATTAAGGTATGAGGTTGAAGCGTGCCAGAAAAGAAATAAAGGGATTCATAAAAGTTATATACAGTGTTGAAATATTCATTCCGTTTATATAAATGTGCCATTCACATTTCTGTCTGGCAAATTGCATCTGACAAGCAATACCTGTCTACAAGTTTTTCTTATATAGTTTCATAGTCTTGGCTACTCCTAACCCAGGCATTCCAGCACTGTACAAAAGATGTTTGATCATTTATAAAATGTCATCTTTACTGTTATACTGACAGAGTATCTGCAGCAGATCCTGAGCTGCTATACACCTACATAACTGCATTTTGTAACATTTGACAGCATACAGACTCATCCACCATGTCCAATTCTAGCACAATAAATGCATTAATAGTTTGAAAAGTTTTTTAAAATTACGAAAAAAAAAAATCACTAAAGACAGACTGTTTGACAAGCCAGGAAGGAAACGAAGCTAGAAGTGCCCCAAATGTGCACCATCTCTGAAGTGACTGCAAATGTCTGTGTGCATATGAAAGAAGGGATGTGAGGCTGGGAGTAGGAACAGCATTACAGGCACCAAAGGCTTCAGCTGATATAAAGCTTTCTCTAAGAAAGTAATTCCCAGTTATGCCCAATCCTCTTTAAGCTGTTGGAATGACATAAAGGCTTCTATAGATAAACAAACCCAGACTATTTGATCTTAAGTCCACTGAAGTTGAAGAAAGGATTTCCACTGGCAATTTAGGTTTGGATTCAGTGCTGAAGTATAAGATTAAAGGATATGCATGGGGAACACCTAAGAACCAAATCCTGCACAAACATACATGTGTGACTGTGGGGTCATTTCTGCCTCTTAGCCTATGTAGAAGCAGGTTGGAATTCAGATACTGGACTGTGGCACCTTTCAGGCAAATGCTACATCAAAAGCACAGCACCTGATCTGAAAACAGAGTTGCTTTATAGTGATATCCAGAGCAGGAAACTGCAGAAATGAAGTTTTCTTTTACAGGCAAGCTGGAGGTCCTTTTTCTGTGAGTGGCAGCATTCATTGGTTGGCTGAAACAAAAGTCTGGGGACACTGACAGCTTAGGCCAGCTGAATTTCATGTGCTGCTGCACATCTGCTAAAACCCTGGGACTACTGCCAAACATGCAGCTGAGCACCTCGCTGTGGTACACCGGGGCGTACAAAATAGCCTGCGGTTCCTTGGATGGTCTCTGCTCACATCAGCTCCTTTTTAACCTTGCGTATTTGAGCAGAAGATGACAGCTGTAGGAGAGGTTTCTGGCTTTGTTGCTGCTTAAGCATTTTTGTGATGGCCAAGTTAGGTGAATGTGATGCTCTTGTGCCAGCACAAGGCTCCAATTTCTTGTTTTTGGAGTATGACTGTCCAATGCCACATATTCTGCTGAAGAGGTCCCAGGGACACAACCTTGTGCCAATTTTTGGCAAATGCAGCTTTTAATTATGGCTGTTTAATAGGGGGCGTGTGGAAGGAGTCAGGTCTTGTAGGTCAACAGCCACTCTGCCAGGAGACAGTAACGAAAAATACTGAAGAATCATATTAGAGATTAACTGCTATGTGCAGTGGATGCCAAAGTGGCTAATTTGATATGCGATTGTGCTGTGCTGCTGAGTGGCACTCGCTGCTGTTTATTGCCCCTGCCAGAAGTAACGTACTACTGTGAATTTATCCCAAAAACTCCCCTGTCAAACCAGAGTTCCACCCACCCCCCACCACGTACACACACAATTGGCAGCCAGTTGACATTGTTTCTTTGGAACATAAACCCACATTTTGAACCGTAAAGCTGTTTCAGACACGTGAGTGTGCTTGACCCTATCCTATGTAGATTGAAATTCCTGTGCAACAAGGCACTCCAAGGCTGTCAAATCAGCTGGAATTCACAGATGACATATGCTAATTGTTGTTTACTTTCTTACACAGAAAGTATGTATTTAAATGAAAAGTAATTGCATTTATTTGAAATTCCTTTGAAGATCCTATCTCACATCCTCAAAATAGGTACTGAAATAAGATGATCTTGATCTGAAAGCATACATTGATGTTTCCTCTTCAGAAAAGGATTTATGATGAGTTAAATGGAAATTTCCATGCAGAGGTATGTGTAAGCTCTCACTATCCCTTTGCAGCAGTGGCTTCAGAAGCAGTGTGATTGTAACAGATAACCAGAGCTGTAACAGGGGATGTGTTCAGATAAATGGCAAACCCCAATTGCTTTTGATTCTGGGGGCAGTGAGGGGGGGAATTGGGTATATCTTTATACTGGGGAAAAGTCTTGTTAGCTTAGCACAGGAAAAAAAATCTGCTGACACGATTGCTTTTATAGGGTAAGATTTATAGCTGCATTGAAGATGCTGATCATATTCTCTAACTGGTTAACAGTCCAAAATGCATCAGCAGAATCAGGTGTATGTGCAGTTAACAGGCTAGGAAACTTCAGGAGAAACAATGATGGGGTATGAGACAGGGTATCTTCTGCTTTTGGGAGCAGAGTTCTTCATTTGCCGTTCAGGACTCTGATTTCTCATCTTCTGCTGTCATTGCTTCAGGGAATATGATATGATATTGTGCTTTTTGATTAAATGATGCTTTTACTGGATTTTTTAAAATCTATTTTTTTCCCACCTTCCTCCATCCTCTCCCTTGTTTTCCTATGAGACAGAAAAGAACACATTGATGAGAACCAGTTAATGCCTGATGGGGATTGGTCAGGAGTATTTGTAACCAATTGTGTAAGATAAATATCTAAACAATTTCTTACCAAGAGACAAGCACAGATTTGTGATAGGGATAAAGCTGCATGGCAGGACCTCTGAGTTGTTCATCCACATTCATCCCTTGGATTTTGTGTCTGGTTATGGATAGGGAAGTCAGATTGCTTTATTTTCACACAAGACAATAAAGCATGACTGGCCAGGAGAGACATCTGTTCAGACCAGGAACAGTCCTCCTCCCTCCTGCAGAGTTAAAGCTTCTGATCATTGATGCAAGTGCAAGAGCAAGTTCCTGTCTGAAATTGCAACTGTTCCTAGAGGATATTTTTGGAATAACTTTGCCACGTAAGTTTTACTTTTTTCCAAACTCACTAGGAGGACTGTCTTTGTAAGTATGAATGTATATACTCTCTGCAGCCAGGAGCTGATTGCTGCACATGTAAACTCCGTGCTCTCAATTGCTCCCAGCCCGGCTCCTCTCAGCATAGCTGGTCGCACAGGTTGAGCTCTGTGGTCACGTGCTCCCTTTTAAAAAAAAAAAAGCAATAAAAGATGCTGAATTAATTCAGTAATCCACCTTTAACTAACTGGGTTTGGATCTGTGTTGGGAAAAAAATTGAAATGGAATGATGTAACCAGCACCCCATGGGCCAGAACCTCTACTGAATTTCAGAAAAGCTTAATGAATTATTTGTATCTTATGGGAACTTCTTCACTTTTGAGCAGGATTACATGTGTGCTCCTGCCTCCTGTACTCAGCACAGGCGAGGCCACATCTTGAGTACTCTGTTCAGTTTTGGGCCTCTCACTACAAGACAGACATGGAGGTTCTGGAGTGTGTCCAAAGAAGGGCAATGAAGCTGGTGAAGGGTCTAGAGCACAAGTTTTATGAGAAGCAGCTGAGGGAACTGGGATTGCTTAGCCTGGGGAAAAGGAGGCTGAGGGGAGACTTTATCACTCTCTACAGTTACCTGAAAGGAGGTTGTAATCAGGTGGGGATTGGTCTCTTCTTCAAAGTGACAAGTGATAGGACAAGAGGGAACGGCCTCAAGTTGCGTGAGGGAAAGTTCAGACTGGATACTAGGAAAAAAATGTTAAGCATTAGAACAGGCTGCTCAGGGAAGTGCTTGATTCACCATCCCTGAACGTACTCGAAAAAGGTATAGATGTGATGCTTAAGGGGACAAGGTTGGGTGCGGGACTTAGCAGTGTTGGTTTAACAGTTGGACTTGATGATATTAAAGGTCTTTTTTCCAACCAAAAAGATTCTGTGATTCAGTATGTATTTACAGCAGAGGCATCTGTTCAAATTGCTAGTCAGTGGTGAATAACATGAAAGAAACATCTTTTGCCTGATCTGACTTTGGATGAGTTTTGCAGCCTTGCTGATGAGGGCAGTGGAGACAAGTACCCGGAGTGAGTAAAGTTGTGTCTTCAGGGAACATAAGTGAACCAGCATGCAGGGTGCAGAATGAAGACACATGTTGGATTTTAGTTTGTTGTTCCAAGAGGTTTTCTGAGACTTAAAACATTTCTGATCCTTGTTCTCTTACTGTAAGTGGATTATGGACATACATGGACTAAATAAACACTAAACAAGCAGGTTTTCTGGAGTGGCTGTATTAGAATTGTGCTGTATCTTTCTAACAGGAATCCAATGATTTGTTGTCATGCAAAGTGGCACTAATGACTTTTGACTGCCAGTGTTAGCATTTATTGGACATATTCCCGTTTTGTTCAAGGCTATTTATTGGCCACTGTACTCAAAGCCCGTAATTAGTGAAGCAGAACTTTGCAGAAATGGTCTGTCTGTTTTGTACCCTGCAAATGCCCATGGTAGAGTTCTTCAAGAAATGTGACTGTGGCTTAGTGGAGAGCTAAGAACAGAGACTGAAGTGTGAATTCAGACTGATTGAAGGCTTGGATCTTAAAAAAGGGTCACTACTACGACACTGTTGAATCGGCACTCTCTTACAGTTATCTTTGTTTTTGAGAGGTAGGAGGGAAATCAACTTATCTGTAAAATCTACCGGAAATCAAAGACTAGCTTCTTTATAGGTTATTTCCTAAAACCTCGCTGTGTTAAAATGAAACCATTTTCATGATACACTTGCAATTTACTTAAAAGAATCGAGGTATTTAGTGTAGCTAGGGGAAATTCATAAGAACTAAACTATGAATTTAATTCCTTTTGTAGAAACTGGCAGTCAAGGTGTCAATAGAATGCAGCCATTCTGAAGGAACTGTTTCTCAACACCTGATTCAAAAGTTAAAAAAACTCCAAAGCAACACTGAAAGCAGATATTGAGAATACGTTTGTATTCATACTCCCCAAACCAGCAACTGTTCCACATATGATGCTGAATAGCACATTATAAGTCCGACATCAGAGATAAAAAGTTGCTCTTAGTTTATTTATGCTCTTAGTAGTTTTATTCTCATAAGAAACGATTGGTTACCTTCTGGAATAGAATCAGTTTTGGAGTGACAGAATTTCACATAAAATTTAAATTTTAAGCTCTCTGCAAGTTTGCAAGTGTGCTGTCAAACTTCTGTACAAACTGGCACACTGACATGCAGAAGTTACTGATGATGGTTTCCACGGTAACAAATCATTAACAGGTCTTTTCTGAGCTGGTAATAGATTTTAATTACTAACCTCTTGAAATCTTTGTCCAGTTTAAAAAGAAAAAAGGGGGAAAAAAATCCCAACCCCTATGTTTTCTGTTTTTAAAGAGGAGTGAATGAAACTAAGGCGCAAAAGGCTAGAACTACTCTCTTGGGTGACTTAAATCACCAATTTAATTGCAATGCAGTTGCTGACCTGGATGTCAGCATATCAACCTTTCAGTTATTTTTCAAAAGAAAATGAAAAACTGATTGCTGTGGATTATCATGAAAACATGTGTTTTGCAAGGATAGTGTTTGCTCTTTCATCTTTGTTACTCTGGAGGTATTCTTTGTCTTTATGTGTGTACTTCAGTAATGATGTAGCTTAGTAAATGCTTGTTCAGATTCTTCCTCATCTGGAACTCTTAGTTTTTAATATTTTTCTTAACAGGAAATAGGATTGACAGATTTATTATTTGCATGTAAATGTTTTATCCATAATTTGTGCCAAATTGCATTTGGATAGAAATTGGAATTGAATTTACATATGTTTACATGTATGAATACGAAGTATTAGTTAAAAGTATTTAAAGCTACCTGAAATGTTCTGGTTATATATATAAAAATTTAAAAAAAAACCAAACCAAACATTTTGCTTGAAATACCACTTTATAAAGCAAAGAGAGTACTGAAGCTGCTGTTACCAAAGGAAATATTAATTGCAATTGAAGAATTGAAAGCTTCTTTCCCAACACAGTGATTGGGTTTTAGAGGCTGGCTGAAGGGGAAAATATGTTTCTAATAGGATTTTCAAAGGTGTATAATCAGTTTAGGTGCCCAGTTCCCATGAAATCCCTTCAAAAGCTTTTTGAATTGATATTTGACTATTCCTGCCAGCCTAGTCAATTTGCATGCAGAAACATGGTTGATAAATGCCCATCACAAACAAGCAGCCAACCCTTAGAGGCTAAGATGATGCTTATTTGAATGCAAAGGTGGATGCAGGCATGGCTGACAAGCAGAAACGTCTCCACAGATGCTTGTGAAGCTACAGAAAGTGGAGTGAGAACTGAAGTGTTCAAAGTAATGAATAACATCTTCTGTGTGTTTGAGACAAATAGCAAATGTGGCAAGGGATGCTTTGGAGACCTGAAAATGATGGAAGGCACCTGTTCTGCTCTAAAAAGTTGAGTGAGAAAGCGGTTTTGCATGAGAGAGAGGAGGACAAGTGCAGAGGAGTTCTGCTTTTATGCTGACGTTCCCTTTCACCAGGCAGAGGGAGATCGGAAATGGGTGAAATGTTGTTGTCTAGATGTCACATATGTCCTGTGGATGTACACTTCTGAGAATACCTGGCTCCAAGTGGTATCTGAAAAGACCCTGAAGAAATACGATCCCTCTCCTGATATTGCCCCTTCTCTTCATTTTGCCATCTTCTTTCCCCCAGAGTCAGATATCGCAGATTTCGACGGCAGAAGTTCACTGCTCTACAGGTTCAATCAGAAGCTTATGAGCACATTCAAAGATGTGGTTTCCTTGAAATTTAAAAGCATGCAGGGGGATGGAGTCCTGTTCCATGGAGAAGGACAGCGTGGAGACTACATTACCTTGGAACTGCAGAAAGGGAAGCTCTCCTTGCACATCAACCTGGGTAAGGGTAATTAGGATTATTGGTTCATGAGTTAATGTAACAAGGATTGGTTTGACTTGCTTTTATAAATCTGTTGTTTATATTAGGCAGTATCTAGAAACTCCAGGACAGAATGTCCTTTGTGTCTCATCTCACAGCTTAAATACTGGACAGAGAAGGTGGGAGGGGAAGCAAAAGAGAATAGACTTGATTGATGTCACTCAGGACATGATAGCTGACTCAAGCAGAGACCCTAGCTCTTCTAACTATTGGCAACCACTGCTGAGCTGCCCAATGGCTGCTTTTCAAGTTCTGACCTTTGGTTGATGATGCTTTCAAGTAGTCATGTAAAAAAAAAAAGTGTTCTATTTCTTCCCTGTCCTTTTTTTATTACTGTTATTTTTAAGAATAGCATTCCCAGGAAGACTGGCTTGGAGTGCAAAAGGTTTATTTTTGGTTTTGTGTCTGTTTTTTCCGTTCTATAATCACAACTGAGCTGAGAATATCAAATTTAAATGAAAACATTCTGGCCAAAAAACTGCACGTGCTGGTTTTCCTTTGCTTCTGGAGATGGTTTCAGTTGAAACCTCTAAATATCTGGAAGGCCATTACTGTGTGACCATGTTGGGTCAGAGGGGCAGATAAGCTGGTTTCTTTCTGTAGAAGGATGCTTATTTTTCCTGTTGAATACACTAAAGCATGTTGATAATGGCAGGAGCTACTGTAGTAGGTGTGATCATGTCCCCTCTCCCAGCCTTAATGCGAAACCTTTAATAGCTTCATCTGCAGGTCACCCACAGTACTGGCCTCAGCAGTTGCTGCTGACTCATGCCTAAGGGGTTTGAGTTATGTAGAAGTTTCTATGCCTCCATTGTTATACTTTGGTTAGCACAGGAGCTGCACTTGCCCTGTTTGGGTATTGAACTTGGTCTGAAAGCCACAGTGGCCCATCCAGATGGAAAGCTGAAACGACACCCCATCTTTCCCCTTGATCCTAGTTAACCATGAAGGTGTGGGCAAGGAGAGAATTAAGGTCCAAGTTTTTCACCACCACTCTCAATCTTAATAGCTGTGATGAATAATCTGAGCTGTTTTCAGTTCAGGTAGATGGTGCTTAGACTGCTGAGGCTGTTTTTATTAAAAATGGGAGATGTAGTGTCTAGTGATGTATAGTATTAGCAGTGGTGAATCTCAGGCTGACAATTCCACGACCCTTTAAGAAGTTTGTTTAAAGCAGATAAAGCAGGCAACAGTGCAGTATCTCAGTCCCTTGTTCATGACTTGGGAAATTAAAAGATATCATAAACTAGTGGAAGCAAACTGGAAATACTGAAATGGAATTTGTAGATAATTCTGTCTGTGTTTTTCCCCTTGTACTTAATTGTGTTTGTTTTAAACGTCAGTAACAATTTTCCACAGCCCTTGGATTTCATTTTTATGTAAGCATATTAATTGTTTAGTCTCCAAGTAGTGTTTACTTCCTTTCTTTTTATTTATTTAGTTGATCAAAGAGTAGAAATGATAATGCAGCATTTTTCTGATTTGGTATTTGGATTTCCAGCAAATGGGTGATGGGGGATTCTTTGACTCTGCCCTCCTCTTAAAAATGTTTCATACTAGGATAAGAATACAGTATAGTTAAATACATTACTTCTTACAGAGGAGATGCTGTTACCAGTATGTAGTCTGAAGGAAGATTATTTTTTTTCTTTCAACAGTAGCCCCAAATGTACGGATTTTAGACATTAGAAGTCCTCTGTGTGCATTCCTATGTCATGGGCAAGGGTTTTGGTGTCTGCTCTTGAACCTGCTTGCCTCATGCTTGACAGTTTTGGAGCATGTGTTCTCTCCATTCTGTTGGAATATAAAAAAGGATGTGCACTCCCTTCAAATGAGAGGGTCTGAAGTGTTCCAACTTGTAGCCAGCTGGAAGACAGAAGAGTGCTTGAAATCACCAGGGTTAGGGCCTAAATATTTTTATGACTCTTGATCTAAACTTCTGGATATCTAGGCCAGGTTTAAGAATCTTTTTGAGTTGAAGAAAACACTTGCTTTTGTGTTGCTTCACTGACTTGTGCCTTTTTTTTTTTTTTTTTTTCTCCTCTGAAAATGGGCAGGTGCAATTTTCTTGCTAAAATATAAAAAGCACATGGTTGGCACTGGAGTGTCAGGAGTGGTCTGTTAACATGAATAGACAGGAGATTTTGGTGCTTCCTGAAGGGAGCTCTTAAAGAACTAGGGACCTCCCTTGAATGCATAACAGAACCAAGGACAATAGCAGAGTGGTGATGCCCTGCATGCAGCAGTGTGCGAGTACAGCATTGGGAAGACCTCCTAGTTTATCTCAGAATTCCAGGGGGTGGGGGGAAGTGCATGTTTGCATGTGCATGTATGCATGTAATTGAGTAAAGAGGCCCAAAGAATCTAAGGCAAGCTTTGTCAAGGTCTGTTTCTGGTGGGCAACACTCCAGTTTGTAGCTAGGAGCATTGCCCTGTGCTCCCCTCGAGTCCTTGTGCTTCAGTTAAGGGCCTGGAGGTAACTTTGGTGTCTTCTACCTGTCTTTGACTCTCCAGGAGACTCCAACCTGCACTTCAGCAACAGCCATGCGTCCGTCACCCTGGGGAGCCTCCTGGATGACCAGCACTGGCACTCAGTTCTCATAGAGCGCTTCAACAAGCAAGTGAACTTCACGGTAGACAAGCACACCCAGCATTTCCGAACAAAGGGGGATTCAGATCACTTGGATATTGATTATGAGGTGTGTGAAGCCCTTTGGGTTATAACCTGGGAGAGGAGGACGAATTGGTATAAAATGAATGTGGTGGAAAACCACAACCTATGAATAGCTGCTTCTTTCCAGCAAAGATCATTATTTAATCTTTTCTTCCCAGAGAGCTCTTTTCATATACAGTCTCAGAAAATAGCCAGTGTCTGGGCAAATACGCATTGGATTATATGACCAGGTATGACCTGGGTTCTAACTGAATCTTCAAGGAGCATCTGCACCTACCTACGGGGAGAGGTGCTGTGTCATCATCACCATTATGATTTTAATGGGATCATTGTGTACTTTCCCAGCATCTTATTGAGATGACCATGGGGATGCCACCTCTGAGTTGTGTCTCTATCTAGCCACCCACCACCTGCTTGCATTAAACCTCTCCACATGGGGATGAGCAGGTAAAGGTCATTGTTTTCTCAGTAGGAACAGAAGATCTTTAGCACAGCTGTTGAGACAGCTGGCTCTGACCCAGGTCCCTTCATGTCTGGGGCTGTGATCCCGAGCATCCAAGTCTAGGGATTCAAAGCAGTTCAGCCAAGGAAGGACTGAGCAGAGGAAGCATCCTGTCTGCCCCTAAAACATGAGACCCGTATGCTCCCCTGTGATGAAGCCAAGCTGTGCAGAGTGCAGTTTACATCACTCCATCAGTTCAGTGCTTATGGCTAATAGTTGGTAAAAAATACCTTAAAAATATTGTATCATCATATCTATGTGCAGGTCAGTTCCTCATCTGTTCCACCACTGGTGCATATGTGTGTGCAAATTACCCGTGTTCATTTTTATCACCACACACTTGTCAACCGAGTCTTGCTAGCCTGCAAGGCACAGGGTCATGCTATCACAGTCAGAGCCATCACCCTGTCTGGATGTGTTGAATTGGCATGATTTGTGACTGAAGAGACCACAAGCATCCCCTCTGCACTTGGGATTCATTTCTCCAGAAAGGACCAACTTCCAGCATACCCTAGGGACAAAACCAGACTGTTCAGCAGTGGCAGGTGCCTGCTCTCTGCTCAAGTTCCAGTAGAATTTCTCATCTTTGCATTTCACAAAGCAGGGTGGAGCGAATGATACCTGTCACCTGAGACTGTTCAAAATTCTTCTGTTCCAAATCTTGAGCAGATTTAGTAGGGAAGTAGGAGAAAGACCCCACTGTTTTGGGCAGTGAGATTCCAGAACAGCTTCAGACTGAACTAGCAAGGACCAAAGCTGTAACTGCTTTTAAGATAAAGCTGAGAAAACCCAAACAATTGAGTTGCCAGCTTTGCTAATTTCAAAGTACTGAAATACCTTGCTTCCTGCTGCAAGGTTAATGCCAATTAGGGAAAACTCAAGCTCCAATGTAGTTTGCAGAATGTTTTTGCAGTTGTTCCAAAACAGGGAGTGTAGTAGAGATCTTCAGCTGGTGTATATCAGCATCACGACTGACTTCTGTGGCATTTGGTCCTGTCCCCTGGTGCATAGTTTCTTACAGGACATGTTTTCTTTCCTTTTGCAGTTGAGATGATCTTTCAGTCAACTTTGCAGCTATACAGTCTACTGAAAGTTTATCTCTGCACACTTTGGGGATTAAAGGCCTTACTGAGGGTAATAAAACCATTAGTTTGGTAATTAAAATTATTACCAATCACAAAGGAAACTGTTTTCTTAATAATGCAGTGACATAATTGGTATTGATTTTTCTTCTGGTTCTGAAACCCAGTAGAGTCCCTAAGCAGGAGACCTAGAGAATAGAACGTGAAAGAAGGAAAGTCTGGTATTTTAAAGAAGAACTAATGATTATTGCTGCAAAAACATTCCTGCTATCACATAAGCCCTCATGCCAATAACAAACCTTCAAGTGATAAAAAGTAGCAGTTTATTCACTCTTTATTCCTCTGAAGCAATCAATTAATATGGCTGAGGTGTAAGTTCATTAAGGGCTTGTTTTCCAAGAAGTGCTTTCAAGGTTATCCAGGGAAATTTCATTATGTATCCTAGCTTGTTAGGTGGAATGGGAGGAAAAACTACCTCCAAATTTCCCTTTAGTTTTGTAATAATGAGCTGAGGTGAGCCACTGGGAGTAGTGACAGAGCAATGAGGCTGACTGGGTCCCAGAATCTGGCAGCATTGCTGCACAGCAGTGCTTGCCCTTGCTCCAGTGGATGCAGCAGGATTGCAGTACAGCACCTGACAGTGCTGGAAGCACTGTGAGGTGTGGTGGTTGCAGGATGCCTGTCTGCATTATGTTACTCATGATGCAGCTGGCTGCAATGGGAAAAAAATGAATAAAACCCCAGTGGTACCATCAGTAACACTTTGCCAAAAAGGCTGGTGGAGCTAATTAGAAATGGACTGTGTCATCTGGTAAATGAAAACAGAATTATCAGAAGCTTTTTGGGTTGTGGGTTTTGGTGTGTGTTTGTTGTGATTTGGGTTTTTTTTTGTTCTTTCTCTTTCTTCCTTTCCCCTCCTTTTCCTTCCCTTTTTTTTTTAGGAATCTAAAGTAATTTTGCTCTAAAGGATTTTGGAAGCTTTATTTTCTTGGGCTTCTTGTTCTCCCAGGGTTTTCAGTCCTTCAGCTAAGTGATGAACTGTAATCTGCACAATACTAACATCTTCCAGCACTTAGACAGCAGCACAGCAGGAATTTTGTTTCAGTGTGTAACCTGCCTAACTTCCCCATTACGCTGCTCATGGGTGATATAAAAAATAAACCTCAGAAATTTAGGGAAAAGGCTTGCAAGGTGCAAATGGGGTAGTTTGAGTGTATGATGCTACCCTCCACTGGCTGAAATCAGAACTGCTCAGATACAAGCTTGGTGTGCTAAGGGGTGACTCCAGCTCACAGGCAAACCCAGTGCTCTGTGGGCAAGAAGGGCTCCGGGGTTACTGGCCGCTGTGGTCTGCTGCTGGATGTCAGCCTCCGGGCCACTGAGGGCTGTGGGCTGGAGACCATTTGAACGTTACCTTGTACGTTGAGTGTTTCTGGGTAGTGGGGAACTGGTGGAACTAGGATGGCAAAGTGGTGTGTCAAGGCACTGTAAAGCTGTTTCCAAAATAGAGGGCTGTCTGTGGCAGCAGCAGTTCTCCAAGAGCTGTAATGCTACATGGCACGTAATTCCACTGATGGACAGCCAGGCCCTGCTGCGTGCTCTGAGATGATGCTGTTAATGTGATTTCCTCCTTAGGTAATATCCCAGCTGGCTGCACGGAGTGTGGCTCTGCCCTTTTGCTTTTGGAGCCATAACTAAATGCTGTTCTTGTTCTTTCCAAAAGCTCAGTTTTGGTGGGATTCCTGTCCCGGGGAAGCCAGGAACCTTTCAGAGGAAAAATTTCCATGGATGCATTGAGAACCTTTATTACAATGGAGTCAATATAATTGATCTGGCAAAAAGGCGCAAACCTCAGATCTATACTGTGGTAAGAGATAATAATGTCTGCTTTCCTTCTTTACTTCTATGCTGTTGGCGGCACGTAATGAACAGAGCTCAGATTTAGATATCTATGGGTATAATTAGCTTGTTAGAATGATATTGCTGAGGCTCACACCAGCCAGGGCTGACTGCTGTGGTGAGACTTATTGAAAGACATTTGTGGAAATTAATACATTTCTCTGACTTTCCAGGTGTATTAGAATTTGTTTGGAAAAACTTTTTAATTCCTATTCCAATATTAAAATGTCTTTTTGATGGCTTGATAGAAATCATAAAGACTTCGCCCCCTCCCGCCTTGTTAATGCAGATTAAAATCCTGTTTTCTGAACCATTCCACATCACTCTTGTGGAGTACAGTAGTAGCAAAACTTTATTCTGCTATTTGAGTTGGTATTATGGAGAAGAAAAAATGTTTCCTTTATTAGTAGAAATATTTTCCTTTGTGCTGCCCCTTAAATTCAGTCTGTTGGTAGTTCTGAGAACCACTGACCTGGTACTAGTGTCTTGTGACATGGGACGGTAGAGGTAAAGAAAAAGGGAGCTATAGTTTATCCAGTCTGCTAACATAAGACATAAATATAACTTCACTCACAATAATGCCCAAAATTGCAGGTCTGTTTAACTACAGAATGAGCAAAATAAGGAATGTCTTCTTTCATAAAAAGAAAAGAGGGAACAGTACACTCCCGTACAGCCTTGACACAATGTACTTAATTCAGCTCTTTGTTTAGCTTGTGCCTCACTCCTGCACCATGCTTTGATATCTTCCTTTTGGCTAATACTGTGTCTTTGGGGAACGTGGAGGTGAAACTGCTTCTGGCTCTCATGGCATCTTCTAGCTTGTATTAATGTGTATAAACAGACCAAAGTGACAAAAAACCAAGTCAGAAAACCACAAGAAGTCCTTCCTTTCCTCACTTTCCCTGCCTAAGGCAACGCTGAATACACAGTGAAATGGAAAATGGAAAGGTGTGAAGTCCTACATCATGTTCCAGGGAGTCAAGGCTGCCTCCAGGATGCTCCCCTAGCCTGGGACTGAGAGGCTTTGCTTTAATAACCTCAAGTTTGGCTGCTCTGACTCAGGACTCTAAGGCACGAATCTTATGAACTCTGTTAAATTGCTTTTCCCCTCAGCTTACTTTCTGAGGGGAGAAAAGAGTCCTGATCTTCTACTAAGGTCGTTAAGCAGCTGGTGGTTTTGCCAGGTGGGTAATAGGAAGGTTTCCCCAAAGGGGAAAAGAAAAGTTTGTCATGCACTTTTTCTCTCAAGGGTATTGCCTGGGTATAAACTGTTATCCCAACAGTTGATCAGGCATTGCTAGATGGAAAGTATAGGAAAGTAAGGTAGAGGGGCTGTACCCCCATCCTTCAGTCTCCCTGACCAAAATGATGATCTTAATGCAACAGTTTTCAAAGGCTGGCTGCTGTACTGCACTTTGCAAGATTTATGAGCTGTAACACTTGTGTATGCAAAGTGCATGGAAAGGATGCCACACTGACAGTGCCTCATAATCTTAGATGAACATCCTTCTGTAGCAAGCAGCCCCTGTAAGTCTGTTGTTTTCCAACATCCTTTCCATCACAGCTGTTTATCTTCCTCCAGCAACTATCAGGTACTTCCAGCTTTCACAAGCTGGTCTTCGTCTCCCATCTTTCGTCTCTTTCCTGCTCCTTAGCAATTTACTTACTCAAATTAAAATAACTTGTTCTTGCTAAATGTAGTCTTTTGCCTGCCAGATTTACTCTGCACTAAATGCTTTTACTTGAAGTTCACTGAGGTTTTCAAGCAACAATCAATATCCCCAGGGAGCTGCGAGCTTCTCTGCTTCACGTCTTTGTAGCTGCTAAAGTTGTCTGGAGTGGAAATGCGATGAAAGGAACAGCGCAGAAGAATAAGTACAGTAGAGACTTGGAATCACACTTGTTTCAATGTGTTGTGTACTTGTGTTCCTTCCTGCCCAAGCTGGAGATCACCACAGATTGATTCTGTGTTGTCTCCTAACAAAAGATATTTGAAGACCAACTGGACAGTTTGGGATTAGAAAGACATTACTGCTCAGAGACATTCGTTTTGCCTCCGTAACAGGCAGACTTCAATGCTCAGTCTCAGCACCATTCTCTGTGCCTTTTCGGACTTTGACACAGTCAGAGAGCCAAACTTGTGGGTTTTTCACATCCATCAATGTTGGGTGCTTTTTGCTGTTGACATCTTTTACACAAGCAGGAGAATGATACATCAGCTGAAATAGTTCTTCATCTATAAATAATGGTTCCAAATCAGCTGCATTTACAGTCATGGGAAGAAAGTACAGGTCATCAATAACAGAGTACTGTATTGTGTGTCATACTCTTGGGTGGTGGCTGTGATTATCATTCTGCCTGTTCTTTTCTGTAACTCATTTGCAGTTTTCAGACTTGCAATAAATCCCCTTGAGACGACATCTCAAGATAACGAGGCAGCCTGTCTCTTTGAACTGGAACTTGCCTTCAGAATTCCATTTTTATATTGCTTGGTACTTAACCTCTCTATGCGGTAGTCCTATCTGTTTGGACAGGCTATATGTCTTCTCTCTGGGGTTTCTTTGTCCCTGATGGTATGTTGTGGGGTTGTTTTTTTGTTGTGTTTTGTTTTGTTTTTTCCCCTAAGTTGTTGAGTTTGGAGAAATGATAGAGGAACTTTTATTTGCTCTCCAAAGTGATTACTGATTTTAATTGCAAGAGGTTATGAGAAGTCAAATATCTGTAATTACCACTACCATGGTTGCAGGGCTGGACTCTTGGGAAACCTCAGAAAATGCTTTAAAATAATCTAAAGATCTGCCTGTTTACTAGCTGTCTTCTCAGCACAAAAGAACTGCAGACTGCCCATTATGAGAAATTATACAGCAGTTACTCATGCTTTTTGTGCAAGTAGTTAGGGTCAGGACAATATGCTTGTAGGAACCATGTTTAAAAGAAAAGGAAGAACTGTTCTTCATAGAAAGATCTCTGGGATGCTGAGGTCCTTGTTGAAGGATTTTGAGCTTGTTGAGAGAGTATTTAGATGCAGGAGGAGATGGGACAAGTTCTAGGAAGATCAAGTCATTGAAAATTTCTAAATACATGTGGCTAATGGCATAGTTAAGAAAAAATAGCTATAGCATACTGAAAATAGTTATAGTATCCTGGCCACCCGTGGTTGCCTATTGCTATATTTAGGTTGCACCTTTAGAAACTGCTCTCATGCGACCTCTTGCCAGGGTCTTAACTCTTTCTGTGTGTCACTGATTTTTGATGCCAAATTAAGATGACATCTGGCTGAAGAAAACAAATTAAGAGGTCATGAAAAGATGCTGTGTTTGATCTTCTCAAAGTTCCAACCTATGTACTCACTGCAATTGAGGAAAAGCCCATCCCCCTTTCCCTTCTGTTAGCTAGGAAGTGGAAGTTGTGTTTTTATTTAGCAGAGCAAACCCTGCACTGACTTGAGAGGAGTGCAGGGTATTTGTAAAGCAGAAGTTGTCAGCCCTCAGATATGCTTGAATTTCTACGTCGGCCTGCCATGTTGAATCTGGGAGCGACAATTCAGCACAGCAAGGGATGTGGTGACATGTAAATGCATCACTGTAGTGCCTCAGGGAAATAACCAATTGCCAGCATCAAAGAACAAGGAAAGATACCTAGTGACAGGAGAATGTAAACTACTAATTCATTCCCTTTATAGAGAATCCAAACATGCTATTTTATTAAGCTGATTTGAGATACCTGCATCCTGAGAAGAATTTGCTTGTCTACGCACGTCTCGTTCTACCAAAGTGCTATTGCAAGTGTTGATATATCTGTGAATATCAGGCTGGTGGTTTGTGAAGGTCCCTAGTAGGGTTTGGAGAACGAGGAGTTAGATACATCTTTTTTTTTAAATTTTAAAAAAAATTGATTTCTTTTTGCACTGTAATCAAACTATAGGAATCATTAAAAAAAGCATGAAATATTTAGTGATATCTTAAGCAATTTCCTATAGGTCTTACAGTTCTAAGTTGATTTTTTTTTATTTTTTAGTTTTATACAATTATTTAATGAAAGCGTGAGTCACACACATTAAAGAGAGAACTGAATTTGCTGTCTTTAGATAAGGCAGGTGAACTCAGATTCCAGAAATATTTGGTTCCTGTGAAGATAGCTTTTTATGGTTTGTTATCTTCCTGCCTGGTCTCTGGGTCTTCAGCTGAGTCTCTTTCACATCCTACCTGCAGTGTGAAATACTAAGAAAGTCATTCGTTTTAAGGTCCCATTTTATTGTTGCTGAATAGCATAACAGGATATTTTTTTGAAAGAAATTGTGTAACCTGAATCAAGGTCTTGAAATTATTTCTATTTAAATGGCAGTTTTCCCATCCATTTCAGCTGGTTTTGTCTACAATTCTATAGCCTTTTGGTCAGTAAATATTTAATGCATCATGTAGCTGCACCAATAAATTCTACATTTCTTGGTATAGAAGTTTCTTTGTGTTAGGATTTTCATAGTTGTGATGACCACAGGTGAAGCAAGTTCTTCGAGTATAGAGAGACCATATTGTTTTATAAGAATAGTTGACATATGCAGAAAGAAATGACACTTTTTGAGCAAACAAGGCCTTTTTGAGAGTCATCAGCCTTCTGCAAATTACAGGTTAGAAACAATTGTTCAGAGTTTAATTTATTACATTATCTGGGTAGTCAGATTGAGTGAATAGGACAGTTAGTACCTGCTGAGTAGAGGAGATGGTTCAAGGCAGCGGTGATAAGGCTGTTAGTCCCCATAGGAGATCAAGAGAGATAGCTAATTATTGTCATAGGAGTTAGCAGGGGATAAGGAAAATGGGGGAGAATGTAATTTGCTGTAAAGGCAAGGCTTAAATGTCGAGGTATTTTTTGGTTTGGGGTTTTTTTAACCCTTTTTGATAAGGTCCTGGGAACTGCTTTGTGCTTGCCTGTCTGGCATAACAGAAAGGGGCAAGCTGACCCCATCACAGACAAGAGCCTGGAGCATGTGCAGTTCAACCAACCATTTAGGCAGAGCCTATGCTATGATACACAGATGATTGGAATTTAAGAGAGGAAAATTTAATAGAGAGAACAAATAAATTTTAAAAAGCTGGTAAGAATTGCTTTCTATGTACTTTTCTATTTTAAGGTAGATGTGGTTCTGTTTTCATAATAATAATTTGAAAAAAAAATTTTGAAAAAAAAAATTATTAAAAAAACCCCTTGCTGCTGTGTTTTGTTCCAGGTAATAAAAACCTAATAAGCTGTAGATCAGATTACTCTGAACTGCAACAAAAACTGGGCTCGGATTGTGCTAATTTGCCAGTTTGATATGAGACATGTATCTTACTTCTGGCAAGGTGAATTTGAAAGCCTGGCTTCCTTCCTGCTCGTTGTTCAAAGGAAGGAAAATATCGAGTGGTCTATATTTCTTGTGTGTTTCCTCCTGTGCTCTTTTTTTTTTTTCTTTTTCCTGTCTCTCTGAGGGAAATGATGTATGATTTCTCCAAATTAGCTCCCATCTCTTGTCAGCAACTCCTAGCTATTGTACCATGTAACGAAACAGTAATGTACAGTTACTGTGGGCATAAAAATGCTAAAATCCTTTGTTCCATTTCTGGCCAGTGACATAGTCAGCTTAGGAGTCTGAGATAATGGACTTTCAGAAATGCCTAGCCAAGCATCTCATCTCTGATTCTGTGATGGTCACAGTGGTTTGGGGTTTTTTAAGCTTTTTTCTGTTTTTTAAATGCTACTTTTTCTGCATGGGAACATTATCTTAATGTAAACAACTTAAGTCAATGTGATAAACGATTAGCACTTTATTGATACCTAGAGTGAGTGAGGATGAGGCAGGAGTGATTATCAGAAGGATAAGCTTCAATGAAACTTGGATCAGGAAAGCTTGGATTTCTATGCTAAAATTTTGCTCAGGGAAAGAGAAACCCACCTCAGTATAGGATCGTCTATTAAAATACGAGCCTTGCTCTTGGTATGGGCTTAGGTACTCCCTCAAGTAACTCAGGTAACACCATGTGTCTTAGTGCTTCCACATCCTGTTTGAAGACAGTTTGCACCAGCATTTCAGAAGGCTGGAGTTGATATCTCACTTGGATTTGCCTTTCATTATGTCTTTAGCAATGTCTGATTTGAGTACTTGAAATCTATGTGGGTTTCCTGACATCTGCTTGAGATACTTAATTTAAAATAAAATTTAAAAAAAAAATTATTTGAAGGGACCTACCCAATTCTTAAAACCCAGTTTCTCAAAGTTGAATGACATTCTTTCATCTTATCCTTTAAAAACTGCATCAGAGGTCAACCTTCCCCTCTGTTGCTCTGTTTGAAAATTCGTGTGCAGCCTCAGTCTCTTCACAGCTAGAAATAGGCCTCCAATTTCCAAGTTGGAGATGTTCTTGCCAGTTTACTCGCATTCATACCTCAGCCAGACCTGGAATTTTAGTCCCTTTACTTGTAATATGAAATCTCCCTTTCTAATCCTCTGAAGAAAACGAGATATCTTTTTTTATTGGACGCTATTAATGAGGAAAGTGAGTGCCCATTTGATGCTCTAACCCTCAGGTAGAATGAGAGCTCAGAAATACTCATTTATTGTTTTTTCCCATTCAAGCTGTGATCTTAGCCTGTATTCTTTGGTAGGCTGTGTTGAGGATTTCAGTTTGGCTGTCAGTTTGAATAATTTCCCGAGCACATGTTACTTCTGATTAGTATTCTGTGAGAGCAAGGGGGATGTATAAGAAACTTTTCACCAATTGCCCTTGCCTTTGGTGTTGTAGCAATCTTCTCTCCATTCAGCAGTACATAAAACTACATGAATAAAGGCCAGAAAAGACTGAAATGGTTCATTAAAGTTACACAGGGTTCAGTGAAGTCCTGTAGAAGTCACTGGAAAGACTCCAGTCAGTTTTGGATAAGGCTTATGGCTCAGAGGATCTTCTATGTAATCCACTTTTATCCTCGTCACTTAACAAATGTGTTCTTCCATTCATTTTTTTAATAGGAAAGGCTCTGATTGTTCCTTAAAATTCTCTAACATTGCCTATTCATTCAATATCTTTCAAGAGCCACCTCTGCAACTGTACCGTGCCTGCAAAATCTGGGGTGCCCGTGCTCTTGTCTTGAGACAAGTGTCATGGCAGCCAGTGAACAAAGTGCAAATATCTTCACTGCATTTCTAGGCTCAGAAGGTTTCTCCTGTAAGACCAATAAGAAATCTTTTAGAAAGATTTCACTGCTTATTAGAGGAGTCATTAATCAGTCTGGAGATGATAGACTTAATAGAATTCTTAAATGCCACATGATAGCTGGAGTTTCCAGCAGCTGGGTAGAGCTGAGCGTCTCCTTTATTTTCTCTAGGGATTAGACTCTTCTTATCCCATTTCCTAGCCAATGAGCTTTTACTTTTCAGTTAAACTGGGTTCAATTATAAAATCAAGTGTCTGCCAGAAGTCTTGCATATACCCTGGAGATTTCCAGAACTGCTGCCAATTAAAGTAAAAAGCTCCTCATCAGATGCAGGTTTAGGGGAAGCTGTTTACTTTTCTGACTTAAATCTGCTGGAATAATTTGTTTGAGAATAACATTCAGGGTGAATTTAACATTTTTTGTAATGAGGATTTGTCCCACTTCAGTGGAAAAATGTTTTTTCAAAATAACCTTTGTGTGTGTCCCAGCATTGGCCATGGGCCCGGTCAGCGCATTTTACTGCTCCTGTCCCAGTGTGAATGACTAGAGCATTGCTGAGCATTTCAAGGAGTCCCAGCAATCCTTGAGTTTATGACTGGTTTCAAGTGCTGAGAACCTCATATCAAAAGGAGACAGAAATTTGACCTTATATTTGGGCCTGTGCATATGCATCTGTGATACTCTGCTGTGGCGCTGCTGCTGCAAGCAGCTGAAAGCATGTGGTTTACGTTAAGGTCACCTGAAGGTTTGCTGTGCATTGCAAACGTGTTTTTTCATTTTCACATTCACCTTCTCTAGCACCATTAAGACAATCTAGGCATAGCTCGTTCTGTTGGCAGGTAAAAATCTGCATAGATTTTTGAGGCACAAACCCTATCCGAATGTTGAAAATCCTCTCCTCTACAACCTCGCATCTTGTTACAGCCTCCCGCTGCCAGTGAAGTAAATTGATACTTGAATGCAGACTCAGATAATGTTTGAACTTTCCTCCAAGCTCCGGTGTTTTGTATATATAAGATCTGTAAATGTCTTGCTACTTTATGTGGAGTTACTTGAATCATTGTAAATGTCTAAAATTCCAAAGAAAATTTGTCATCGGCATTTTAAATGTCTAAACCTTTAAAAAGCTCTAGAGAAAGTTAACCATATTTGTTTATATCACTGCAGTTGACTGTCTTTATTTTTTCTGTAATTTGTCATGAATTCAATTGAAAATGGAGGTGGAAATATAACAACAGTAGCAAAAAAACGCCTGCGGTGTCTCTTATGCAGGCAAAACCCAGCTGGTAGTAGAAAGTTTCTAAAGGCTGAGAGCAAATTTCCATCCTACTTCCTACCTGACTAATGTTCAGGTGAGTTTGAATAAGCTTTGGACTACATGTCAGAACTCATTCTAACATGATTTTGCTATTACTTAATGTGGTATGTAGCATTCTGCATCTTACGGGGAGGGAATATGTAAATAGCTTGATATATATCTACCAAGGACTGTCTCATTCAGTGATAATTTGGTCTCTTTCTGGCACGTTATTTTATTCCCTATTTTAAAACAAAGAGTAGAGAGACATTTGAAAGTGATAAGGAGCAATTCCTCAGCTGTCTGAGATTTTGGAGAGGAATTCCCCATTGCACCACTGTGCAACTTCCTACACATCCATCAAGTGCTGTTCTTTATAATTATCCTGTTAGAGCGAGGTACCAGCTTGTGACCAGAAGTGGTACCATGGAGAAAGCCTTTTTACTCCAATGTTTTTATCAGATTCCAGTTGGTATTTTACAAAACAGCCTACTTCAAAGCAAGCCGGCTCCAATAATGTCTTGGAGTGACCTTGAACGATGTGGTTCCTTAAATACTTCTGAGCTTTATATATGTTGTTGAGGCTTTATGACATCACTTGAATGATCTGACTGGGTAATCTACAATGGCTGACTAAAATGATGTAGTCATGCTTTCATCCCATTATAAGTATTCTATTCAAGTGACATTTTCCTTGAGTTTTCTTGTTTTGAAATAGTTTCAGAATAATTATTTTTAATTATTAGCATTGCTATTATTAAGTGGACTTCTATTATTAGCGTAGGACTGTGTCACTCTAGGTGAAAGAAAACAGTACTGCTACTGTAAGTTATATGTTGAGTATTTGAAATAAACCCAGAAAATCTGCCTCAGGTTTTGCCCTACATATTAGATACAAGTAGATGAGGGAGATTTTACTTTTGAAATGATCTAGTGTTGGTTTAAATGGACAAAATAGTGCTGCTGTTAGTGGATACATTTTGAATTATATTTAGAATAAATCTAGTCTGTTTGATAGGATCCACGTGCATTGGTGGATGCTTTGTTTTTTCAATTGCAGCTTGCCTTGTTCATAACTCTCTAGTCCCATCAGTGCAGAGCCAACGCAGGAGTTTTGCATCACATCCTGCAGCACATGAAAGTGCAAGTGGACTTGCTGTTTCTCTGGTGTCAGTTCCGGAGGTCCAAATCAGCATAGATCCAAATGAGCTTGATTTTCTTGACATAAAGCTAAACTTAAGCTTGAAATGGGAGGTGCTGGGAAACACAAAGCAGGTGTGGCCATGTGAAGATGGTCTGTCTGGGCTAGCAAACAAGTTCTTCTGCACACAGGCGTGATCTTGATATGGGACATTGGGATACATTTGGATCCTTCTGTGAATTAAGGTTTTGATTTCTGATCTCTCCAATTTTGAAGTCAAATATGTTTCCCCGGAGTGTACAGGTTCATTTCCTCATGAATTCCAAAGAACTGTTCACTAGGGCATGTAGCACTAGGACAAGGGGTAATGGTTTTAAACTAGAAAAGGGGACATTAAGGCTGGATATTAGGAAACGATTCTTCAATATGAGGGTGGTAGAACACTGGAACAGGTTGTCCAGAGAGGTAGTGGATGCCTCATCCCTGGAGATATTCATGGTCAGGCTTGATGAGGCTCTGAGCAATCTGATCTGGTGAAGATGTCCCTGCTTACTGCAGGGGGTTGGACTAGAGGACCCTTAAAGGTCCCTGACAACCTAACACATTCTATGGTTCTATGATTTGTGTCTGAATAAGAATACCTATTTCAGCCTTGAGTGCCATTAAAAATCCAATGAGCTTATTTAACTATGGATGGACAATGGGGGGAAAATAGTCATGTTGATCACATTTGATTATTTTTTTTTTCAGGGGAACGTGACCTTTTCTTGCTCAGAACCACAAATTGTTCCTATCACCTTTGACAGCACCAGTCGAAGCTACTTGCTACTACCTGGCACTCCTCAAATTGATGGTTTGTCAGTCAGCTTCCAGTTTCGAACATGGAACAAGGATGGCTTACTTCTGTTCACTGAACTGTCTGAAAATTCGGGTCCTCTCTTGGTTTATCTCCATGGTGGGAGATTGATACTGCTCATTCAGAAAGAGACAGAGAACCCAGTGGAAATCAGTGAAGGTATTTAGTTTTTGTTTACTCTTATCTACCTCCCTTTAAAATACAACGGTCTAACCTTATATGATGAAAGGAAGTTTTCCTTTCTCTTTTCATGTTTTCTCTTCCTTTCCAGCCGTAGAATCACTCTGTGCTGCTTGAGGTAGGTCTAAGTGTGGAAAGTTGACATCCTGAGATCTCCAGGCTCAACCTACCTGACAGTTAGCTCAGCTTCTGTGTTCTTAAACAATCACCCTAGATTTTCTTCAGTCAGGTCACATGAAGGCCTTCCTGTTTCCCATCCTCAGATTGTGCTGAATTCAGCTGGGACCCAGCTCAGCTGCTGCAGCGTTCCCCAGCACAAGTTAAGGGGAGCTCAGAGATGATTTTCTTCCTCTGGCTATAGCTTTACACTCTCTTTTTATGCTACACTTAGAAGAGTGTGTGACCACAGGTTTCCTCTCCTGTCACTCCCTCATTGGCCTCCTTAGCCAGTTTGCAAGCTGCTTTGTGGAGTACAGCTGGTGAGATGCAAGGCGGTGACGGATTTGTAAATACTTATCAGAACAGCTATGTGTTGGCTTCCAGAGACAACAGGGAAACAATTTCAGACTGTAGAAGAGGCAGAATCAGAGTGGCCAAGCTGCCCTCCCAGTATGACCTACATAAGCCATGCTCGTACCCCATATAGAAATATTCTTAGCCAAGGGCCTCTGCACATCCTTTGATGATATGAAGCCATGCTGGGTGGGGGACTGGGAAATTAATTTTCTGTGTAGGTTGAATAACCAGTTGCTGAAGGTGGATGAGTAATAGACTGATGGAACTAAATAAGAATAATAATAATAGTATTTTCTAAAAGAGCAGCTGTTTAAAAATATGTAATATTAAAATATTCCCAGTACAGACTAAAAGAGGGCAGATGTGTCTATTAAAAGCAGCAGAGAGAAAATCTGACAGAGTTGTCAAAGCAGAGCTGTTCTGTATGCGTGTTTCATTCCCCTTTATGATAGAAAATGAGGCAGCTCTGCATCTATCCTTCTTCATGTAGATTGCTACAGCCTTAGCTTGCTGCAATTGAATGCTGAAACCTGAATTTCCAGCCTTTATTGCAGTCCTAATTAAATTGTTGACAAAGCTGAGACGTCAATATTTATTTGGGTGTGTTTGTTTTTATGTAGTTCTAAAATCATGAACCTGAGCCCAGTCTCTGGTGCTATCCAAAACATTACTAAAATGCCTACTTACACACGGAAAATATGCAGAAATTGCAAGTGCCATGTTCTGCAGATGTCAGGTACTCACAATAAACTCATGCTTGCTCAAAAATGGACCTACTTTTGCTCAAAAAGGGACCTATTTTGTTTTGACATCTTTTCAAACTTCAGCAACATATTTCACTTCAAAACGGACTTCTAGTTGGAAAATCATCCATTTTTACTGGGAAACCAGCTCCTTATTCTATGGAAATGGTGCATGCGTTCAGAGCCGTTGCTGTGGAAATGGTCTCATTTTCAAATTCATAATGAAATGCCTTTTCATACATATAACACCCACATTTTTTTTTACTTTGTTTGGAACTGTTCTCACACCTCTTTGTGTCACTAAGTGCTTGTTTGTTTCTTCTGAAAGGTATGGTAACAAAAAATATTCCATTAGGGAGGGGAGTAAATAGTAGTTGTCTGTTCCTGATCTCATTGACTCCAGCCTGACAGTTACATAGTTTGGACTGTAGTTGGGTTACTTTTGATCTGCATCACTGTGTGTGAGCTCAGAAGCTTGCCCACTGATTTTCATGACTGTGTACAAATAGAGGTTGTGGAGTTTCTTTGTAGCTATGTGGTGCTATTTCAAGAGCCATCAGATGCAACACTGACTTAGGAATAAGGTATCAGAGAGGTTATTTCCCAGTTCACACAAGTGTCTAGAAAAAAAAAGAGGCTGCCCAGTACTGTAATCTCTTACATACCTTCATAGGTTCCCAGTCAGAGCAACAACCCCAGCTCTAACAAGACCCATGTTGAAATCTAATATAAAAAGGCTTTGGTACATCCTCCAGTAAGACTGTGTGCTAACTTAGTGCTGAAGGGTTTTAAGAAACACAAATCCTACTGATTCCTGAGGGTATTTGTCAGGTTTCATAGTGGAGCCTGTGGCAGGGTATGACCATCTCACCAAATCTAATCTTCTACAATCTCAGACATATGTTTAGTACCAGAAGCTCAATAGAGACCTTCACTTTGCGCTCCTGTGAGATATAAGCATTTCTCAACAGACTCAAGATAGACATAAACTCCTCTAATATGGTAATAATGTGCTACCAGAAAGGTGAAGGACCTGGCTAGCTTGACGAGTGTCTGCACTACCAGGCTAGTTAGATGAGAATGTGCGACGATCTTTCCCATTCTTCACCCTTTTCTTCTGTGTCAGTTTGTTTCCAGAGGTTAATGAGTTCTTTTCAGCCACCAGTTCTCCATTTTTGGTGGTCAGCTGCACATTTGTGGTCACGAGTTGGAAGCAAAATGAGAACATGGTTGTCTCCTGCACCTGTTTTTCATTCTTCATATTTGTTTTTTACCAGGCATCAGTCTCCATGATGGGCTTTGGCATTCGGTTAACATCAATGCCAGAAGACATCGCATTACCCTGACACTGGATAACAATGCTGCCACTGCTAGCCATGCAACCACTGTCTCAAGGATCTACTCTGGGAACAGCTACTATTTTGGAGGTAGGTTGTTTCAGATAGAAGGAGGACAGTTTTTCAGCATGCATATCCTTAGGTGCTTGCTGTTGAGGTCTCCCCAGGTGGATTCTGTTTGCAGATAAGACCAAATGCTGTAATTGATTTTTTGAGCTGTAGTGCATGCAGCACTGTGGGAAGATAGAAGGATCTTGGCCAACCTTGACAGAAAGAGAACAAGCAGAACTGCATACACAGCTGTGAAAGTGGCCTGCTGGTAGTGGTAGCAGGCAAAACATGCAGAAGCTAGCTGTATTAGCCAGCAGTGGTTTTTTTCTAGTGAAAAGGCCTGAGGACTATTAGTATTATTAATATTCCTGTAGATATTACTGGCCTGATCAGGCTCAGTGACTTTAGACTTCAGAGCTTAATTGACATATGGCTCAAATCTACAAAGGTATTTAGGTACTGTGCTCTCATGGAAATTAATGTAGGTTTAGCTCAATTTTGAAAATGAGAAGAACAGTCTTGAAAAATACTACCTTCTGGGTTTTGGAGTGCAAGCATTAATTTAGATAAAGGAAGTGTCATCAACTGTCTTTTTATCTAATATATTACTGTGTAGTGCTTACTGTAGTGAGGCTCTGATCTTGATGGACCTTCTAGATACAGCACTAAGTGAGGATACGTAGGAGCCTTTGGATCTTAGAGCTGGCCATATACCAAGGAAACGCAGATACAAATGATGTCCTTGCTTGTTATACATGGGATTTCATCCTTTTTCTTTGTGCATTGCCTCAGCAGCAGAATTTAACCCATAATGATTTTACAGTATGCACCAGCTTTTCCTTTTTTAAATGGGAGCCAGTTGCTATTGTCTGTGGACTTTAAAGAAGGTGGAAAAAAACTACAGTTTGATTTTGCTTAGTGCAGAAAAACCTCATACTGTAATATTTCCAATGGCTGTTCTCTCTCTCTTTTGTTTTTAAATTTTATTTTCTTTTCCTTACAGAAGGATTTATAACACAGGAGGTTGCAAAACATAAGAAATGAAAACACTTGGAATAATGAGCCTCTGATTTCTTGTATCAGGAAATCCCAGTAGAAATAGATGAACATTCCAATATTCTTCTCTGCCTCTTCTTTTTCCCACAGGATGCCCTGACAATTTCACCGATTCCCAATGTTTAAATCCCATTACTGCTTTTCAAGGCTGTATGAGGCTCATCTTTATTGATAACCAGCCCAAGGACCTCATTTTAGTTCAGCAAGGCTCCCTGGGGAATTTTAGTGATTTACACATTGATCTGTGTGGCATCAAAGACAGGTAATTATTGTTTCCTCTTTTTTGTGTTTGTTCTTTTTTTCATCCTAGTGATTTATAAATACAGGTTGCATTAAGTGAAAATTCTAATCTGCCAACATTACGGATATTAGGCATAATAGAGCAACTAATAGAAAATATTACAGCAAAGATAGGAGGACTGGAGGGGAAATGGTTTCAATTACGTGAGGCTCTCTTCACATTGACTTGTAGAAAATAGAGTATGCAAATTCAATCAAACTACAGATTGGTGAAAGGATTAAATTTTATGCATAAACAACATTTGATTGCTTTGAAGTTTTAGAGGGAAATGAAAGAGAAGGAAAAATTATTTGATTCATCAGAACATGTCATCCCCTTAATACATTAGCTGGTTTTGCTTAAGTAGTTAATTTACAATTTTTCTTGTTAGCCGTTACAGCACATTTATCATGAAGATATGGTACACCTTGTGCAACATACTGCCCACTCAGTAGGACAATATAAGGATGAAATGTCCATATCTACCAGAGACACATTTCCGTTTAAATACTGATCTGAATCCCTCCTAAGCTGCGACCTGACAGGAAGCCCAGATTTCCTTATAAAGAAGAAATAGGGCAACCACTTTTTAAAAGTATTTAACATTTTTTCCTTGCTTCCTCTGGGTTTTTAGTGTCTGAATATTTCTGAATTACTTCTGCAAATGTGTACTTTGAAGTTAGTATGTTGAGCGATAGGCTCTGTTTATTATTTTTTTTTAAATCTATCTTAAGTTCTGAAAAATGGAAATGGAACTGTTGGAGATTTCATGTGCTTCAGATAGAAGGGACTAGTAAGGGTATTCTGGAAATGTGTTAGGAACTTAAGCATTTAAAATAATTTTTTCAGACACGTTACTTAAAGAGATGGAACTGAAGGCTGATCTCCATTATTGCTTACTGTAGGAAGGATCAGCCTGCTGCAATCTTTTGAAAACTGGGCAAAACATCTTATGTGAGAGTTTGTGCCCATCTTTGTATATTCGTGTTTCTTAACTTGTATGGAGAAAATACTGACTCTGTTGATCAAACCTGTTTCTGTGTTTAATGATGACTGAATTCAGGGGAAAATGAATTTCACGCTTGGTGTACCTGAAATGGTAGATGGAATTGATAAGATGCAGCTGATTTAATAGAAGGCAGTAAAATGTAAACTTTGCTGAGAATTAAGAGAAAGTATTTTGTTGTTTTCTTGAAAGACTGAGAGGACTGCTTGAAGACAACTTGTATATTTACATATTTAAACAGAATAGAACAACTATGTTACGATGCAGATGTGCTGTGGGAGCTCTCCCATGCATTCTTGTCACCAAGACCAGGGTGCAATGTAAATCTGTGGTACTACTACAAATATCTTCCTCATTTTTAGTGTCCTAAGGATGATAAGCATCAGTCTGTGATCAGAGAAGAAGGATGGATTTTTGTGTTTTTACACAATTTACGTGTCTAGGACACAATCTTGAGAGAGGTTAAATTTACATAATTGATTTCAGGGAGTTAGAAAAGTTGTTCACAGATTCACAGTGTGAAGTACTGCTGGTGCAGTACTGAAGTCAAGAGTGGAAATACCAACAAGAGACATTAGGATAGAAGGTTGAAATTCAAAGAAAATTAGTAAGGGAAATATGAACAAGAGGCAAATAGTTTGTGTTATTTTGCCAACACAATTAATCTTAATCCAGTGGATGAGCTGGAGAAAGAACGAATAAGAAATTATTCATGGAGTGTGTTCCTCCTAACCATTTTTGACAATTTTAGTTTCTACAAGTCTGTATCACGGCATAGTTGCTTTCAGCAAACTACAGATGGGAAGGTTTTGGAAAACAGGAGATTTGAATTCAAATCTAAAGACTGTATTGCTGTGTAGTCTGCATGGTGTACCCTTGAGTATGTTTTCAAATCTTGTTCAAACTAGTTCATTGCACAAAATGTCTGACGCTTCCAGTCACAGAAATTCAACTAGCCACCATAGTTCAACTAGTGCTCTGTATCACAGCAGCTCTGCGGTATAGGAAAGTTGGGGTCTGGCTCCAGGCAATATCCAGCTGCTCATTCTCTATAATAAGGAGCATTAAAACTCTGCAAAAGCATCTTCTCTGAGAAATGTGATCTCCTCTTTCTTAATTATAAGATTTATTGCTGTGTACAACGTAAAGCACGTGTTTTTGTAATTTTAATGCATGTGGGAATTGTATAGCTTAATTAACATGTAAATGGGACATTTCTCTTAGTTATCTAAGCAAAAAAACCCCCTCTTTTGAGGAATATGCTTATATACAGAAAGCCATTTATTTGTTATAAGCTTGTAGGCCAAGCTCACTGGGCTCTGAAAGCAGTGGTTAGGCAGCTTGTTGCAACTTGTGTGTGCTCTTAAAAATAAAATTAATGACTTTATTTTAAAAGGTCATAAGGTGGGACTGCTATTGATGCCAGCAGTATGTTCTTGAGAGAAAATCTAGTTGCATACGCATATTATATGTGCAAGCCTACCCTCCCCCTACCCCAGGATTCCCTGCATAAAGTGATGGTCCTCCATTAATTTAAATGGACCCTTCTGAGAGACTGTGCCTTAATATCTCATCATCTCTTATCTCAAGCATTTGAACTATATGTGTGCTCAAGTGAACTTGGCATGAATGCCTTCTGTCTCCCTGTATTTGTTATTTCCATACATCAGTAACTGTTTCTCAGGAAATAAATGCCCTGTCACTAGCTGAGCTATCAGAGAGTAGTACTCAGAATTTTGCCTTCTTTACATTTGGGAGTTGGAGAGACAGGCCCAAGTGAAGATGCTTTTGGAGACACGAGTGATTTTGATCCTGTTGGTGACCCTGCTTTGAGCCGGGGGTCAGGGTGTGCTGATGGAGACCTCCAGAGTCTCGTGCAGTGTCAGCCATCCTGTGAATGAGGCCACCTGGTAACTCCCTGGTCCTGGCTGAATGGACAGTTCAAGATGTATCTGTGAGAGCTGGGGTTAGCAGATAACACACAGAAAACTCAATGTTTTCTGTGTTTTCAGTAGGAGTTTAATGTGGTTGTGGTGGTTTAGCCCTGGCTGGAGGCCAGATGCCCACAAAAGCCAGTCTATTACTCCCCTTCCCAGGTGGACAGGGGAGAAAATATATATTAAGAGGCTTAGGAGTCAAGATAAGGACAAGGAGAGATCATTTTATCAGCGACGATATGGGCGAAACAGACTCAACACAGTGCAGGAAAGAACTATTCTAATTTATTGCACTACACTAGAAAGAACAGTGAAGAACCGGAGTCAGGAGTGCAATCAAATCTTAAAACAAATGCAACCAGATCTTAAAAACATGTTCCCCCCACCACTCCCTTCTTAGCAGACTTTAATCAGAATCTTGCTCCCTTCTTCCCCCCCGCCCCTGCTCGCAGTACGGGGTGGGGCAGGGACTAGCTGTTTTCCTTTCCCAGATCTTAAAACACCTCTACCTCCCCACCCCACTCCCTCCTTAGCAGACTTCAATCTAGTCATGATTTCACT